>CAUYRH010032722.1:0-12636 GCA_963574655.1 Perodicticus potto | reverse complement strand
GGGTTCAAACCTGGCCTCGGCCGAACTGCAAAACAGAAAAATAGACGGGTATTGTGGCGGGCACCTGTAGTCCCAGCTACTTGGGAGGCTGAGGCAAGATAATCAATTAAGCACAAGATTTTGAGATTGCTGTGAGCTGTGATACCAATGTATTCTACTTAGTGTGACATAGTGAGACTCTGTCTCAAAAAAAAAAAAAAAAAAAAAAAAAGGTGGGGCAGCGCCTGTGGCTCATCGAGTAGGGCGCCGGCCCCATATACCGAAGGTGACGGGTTCAAACCCGATCTCGGCCGAACTGCAAAACAGAAAAATAGACGGGTGTTGTGGTGGGTGCCTGTAGTCCCAGCTACTCGGGAGGCTGAGGCAAGAGAATCGCCTAAGCCCAGGAATCGGAGGTTGCTGTGAGCTTTGTGACGCCACAGCACTCTACCGAGGGGTGATAAAGTGAGACTCCATTTCTACAAAAAAAAAAAAAAAAAGGGAGGGCAGCGCCTGTGGCTCAGCGAGTAGGGCACCGGCTTCATATACCGAGGGTGGCGGGTTTAAACCAGGTCCTGGCCGAACTGAAAAAAAAAAAAATTTAATTTTTTTATTTTTATTAAATCATAATTGTGTACATAGTGCAATCATGGGGCACAATGTGCTGACTTCATACACAATCTGAAATATTTTCATCAAACTGTTTAACATAGCCTTCATGGCATTTTCTTAATCACTATATGAAGACATTTATATTCTGCATTTAGTAAGTTTCACCTGTACCCTTCTAAGATGCACGGTAGGTATGATCACACCAATCGCCCTCCCTCCACCTATCCTCCCCCTCCCCTTCCCTGCTTTGGCTTTTGATAATATCCAGCATCCCTTCATGATCAGAACACTTAAGAAAATTGGTATAGAAGGGACATTTCTTTCTTTTTTTTTTTTTTTTATTATTATTTTTTTTTTGAGACAGAGCCTCAAGCTGTCACCCTGGGTAGAGTGCCATGGCATCACAGCTCACAGCAACCTCCAATTCCTGGGCGCAAGCGAGTCTCTTGCCTTCGCCTCCCAAGTAGCTGGGACTATAGGTGCCCGCCACAACGCCCAGCCATTTTTTTTTTTTTTTGGTTGCAGCCGTCATTGTTGTTTGGCGGGCCCGGGCTGGATTCGAACCCGCCAGCTCAGGTGTACGTGGCTGGCGCCTTAGCCCAGTAAGGCACAGGCGCCGAGCCTATTGAGTATTATTAAAGTACAAGACGTTCCTAGTAATTTATATGTATTAACCTCGTTTAATCTTCACAACATCCTTATTAAAGTTGGTATCATTAATATGTTTGATAAGGGAGGAAGCAGGTACACTAAAGCACATTAAAGTATCTTGCCCAAGTTCACACGCCGAGAATGGGATTTAAAGCAGAGTTGTTGTTCTTTTTGGTATTTGTTACACAAAAACCCCAAATCTGTAGGATGTTTGAGGTTTCAATGACAAGGTCGATTTTCTTGCGGTGACAATATGTGTGAGAAAGTTTGAATACAGCTTTCAGGACAGCTTTCTGAAAACCTCAAGAATTCCCAAAGATTAGTGACATAAGATAAATGTGGCGGGGATGCAGGATGAAACTGAAACGGTAAAAGCTTCTGTGGACTGCCCTATCTCTACATCTGTTCAGCTTCCTTATACAAAGCACATGTGTCTTCAGGTGGGTTTGTGAGCTGTTTCTGGGGTCGGCACTCCAGGAAGAAGCAAAGGAGCCCGCCACGCAGAGGTTGGGGCGAACCACAGAGCCGACGTCGCTCCCTCCTTCCTAAAGAGGAAATGGTAGTGCTGGTTGGCTGCGGCGCGGACTGGTGACGTCACGCCGACGAGGCGCGCTGCGATTTGCTCCCAGCAACCTGGGAGCGCCAAGGGACCGAGGTGCGGCCGGGCGTGCGAGAATTCCTGGTGAGCAGCTGCGGCAGGGCCTGATGCAGCGCCTCCCTCGGACCCGGGGCCTGGCCGACTGCAGCACCTCTTCCTTCCCGAGAGCTGTTGGAGCGGAGGCCCGGGGTCTGAGGCAGGGTTGCCACGCAGAGACAGCAAAGGCTCTTGGAGAGCACCGGGCTGGGAGTGGGGGGGAACCTAGATTCGGTCCGTTTGTACTCGAGCATGTCAGCCAACTTCTGAGAGCTTCAGCTTTCAGATTTCCTGAAGTGAATACTGTTCCTTGCTTTGTCTCTTCACAGTTATATGAGTCAAATGAATATACGGGAGAGTTACATCCCTCATTTCATTAAGTACTTTTTCTTCTCTAAGAGCAACAAAATAATTATTGTATGAAGCCACAGACTACATGATTAAAATTAATATTTAACAGCAGCTGCTATTTTTGATTGATTGTTAGCTGGCAGTCTTCTAAATGCTTCCCATGTATTAACTCATTTAGTCATCACCACAACACTATGAAGTAGTTATTGTTTTTTTTTTTTCAGTTTTGGCCGGGGCCAGGTTTGAACCCGCCACCTCAGCATATAGGGCTGGCGCCCTACTCACTGAGCCACAGGCGCCTCCCTGTTTTTTTCTTTTTTCTGAGACAGAGTCTCACTATGTCACCCTTGGTAGAATGTCATAGCTCACAGCAACCTCAAACTCTTGGGCTCAAGCGAGTCTCCTGCCTCAGCCTCCTAAGTAGCTCACACTAAAGGCGCCCGCCACAACGCCTGGCTATATTTTGGCTATATTTTGTTGCAGTTGTCCTTGTTTAGCAGGCCCAGACCTGGTTCGAACCTGCCTGCCTCTGTGTATGTGGCTGACGTCATAACCACTGTGCCACGGTCGCTGAGCCTGAAGTGTTATTGTTAACAGTTGAAAAAGCTGGAGCACAGAAAGGTTAAGTAACTTGCCCAGGATCACTTAGCTAAAATGGTGGTATGGGGATTCCAACCCCCAAATTCCTAGTCCCAGAGCCCATGTCTTGTTTTCCAGTTTAGTGGAGGAAGACAGTGTAATCAAGGTATCAGAGTAGAAAGTGCTACATAGAAACATGTATAAAATACTCTAAGACTAGAAGAGGGCTGGGTGCCCGGCCTCACGTCTGTAATCATATCTCTCTGGGAGGCTGAGGCGTGTGGGTTGCCCGAGTTCAGGAGTTTGGGACCAGCCTGAGCAAGATGGAGACCCCGAATCTACTAAAAAATAAAAAAACTAGCTGGGTGTTGTTGTGGTGCCTGTAGTCCCAGCTACCTGGGAGCCTGAAAGAAGAGAATGGCTTGAGTCCAAGAGTTTGAGGTTGCTGTGAGCTATGATGATGGTACTTTACCCAGGGAGACAGTGAGACTATCTGGAAAAAAAAAAGTGTAGAACAGAAATTGCCTTGGAAAAGTCAAAATTTTTCCACAAGGAGAGGTGTGGTGGTTCACATTCAAGCTGAATATTAAAGTTGCACCCAAAGCTTGAAAATGATTAATTTGTTCAGTATTAGCTAAGAGGTGCTAGTGGATTGAAATGAATTAGACTGGAAGCCAGGGCTCTTAAAACCTTTCCCTTATGAGGAGTCTGTAATTTCTTACAACCAATCCATGTCTGTGGAGATTCTGCATCATACAGAGACAATAATCATTTTCCAGAAATTCCTCCATTTCAGATTGCAAGAGGCTATTTGACAGGAAGTTTCCCTGCTGTTGACTCAGCCTGTTCTTAACAAGAGCTTCTCACCTGACTTCTTGGTCCAGTACTAAAAGTAAATAAACAGCCTCAATCAAAAATTGGACTGGGAGGGCTTGACTTGAGATTTTTGCTCTTTTCCCATCTGTTTTTAGAATCAAGAAATCACAGAAGAAGAATACTGGAGAAGCTTTAGATACCATATTGCTTTTCACTTTGATTTCACAGATAGCATAAAACTTGGATGAGATCCTATGATTTGCTTCAAGTCATTGAATAAGTTGGTAGCAGAGCCAATATTAGAATTCAGACTTCTTAGTTCAGTCTTCCTTGTCCTCATGCCCTGTACTTTAGTCCCACAGTCTTTGACTTTTGAAGTCAGTGGCTTTTCCATGAGGCTTTGGGGGTGGGGGAGCCTCTGGGCTTCAACCTTATCTCCTATTGAAGAATTTTTACCAGGCAGCACCTGGGGCTCAAAGGCGTGGGGCACTGGCCCCATGTGCTGGAGGTGGCAGGTTCAGGCCCAGCCCTGGCCAAAAACTGCAGGGGGCGGGGGGAAGAATTTTTACCCCCTGATGCTTAGTTCGTAGGAGCACCTGCCCTCGTTCTTCGAGCATACCTCCCTAAAGTCTTTCCCCTCACTGACTTTTGTCATAAGTGTACTGTTCTAGGTTAATAATAATATTCTTTCCTTTAAATTTAAAATAGTCATTTGGTTAGGGATGGCTTCTTTGTGGAGTCCTTTGAATAAAGAGTGTGAAGGAAGTAGGCTGACAGTTTATAGGTGGCTCTTTTTCCTCCTTCAGTGCCTCAGATGCCTGCCTTTCCACAAGAGCACAGCCCTCAGGAGACAAACCAGCATCGGTTGTGCTCCTAACAGTTTGTCTCTGAGTAAGTGAAATATAGCTTAAGAGTCCAGAATTGGTTATCATGAGGGTGCTCATTCATAAGTGGTGACAGACCTGTACTGGGATCTCCCAGGGACCAATGTACCTGGACCTAGCAACTGAAAATACAGAGCCATCCAGAAATAGGTACCATTTTACTGAAGTCAATGAGAGTGGCACTGTGAAAGACAACTATGGAATAATTGGTTATAGGACAGATCAGAGACTGTATCAATTTCTTATCAAATGCACTAGAATTATAGTAAAACTAGCTATGTCCTGTGCAGTCATCTGGTGGCACATCTTGAAACCATTTATTAAACTGCTAAATATGATGCCTTAATGGTGTAGTGATCAAATCTAGGAAAACCAATAGTAAATTATTGGAAGACTCATTGCAAAAATATGATTGTTTCCTCAAGGAATACAGAATGGGCTTCTGGCCCTGTTTGGAACAAGAACTTAAATGATTATAACTGCCATTCTTACTGGCTGTCAGGAGCCAGGCTGTCTATCAAATTTAGTAAGAATGGTGCTGGTTGAACTGGCTTTGTAGGTTGTGGGAACTCTATGACTATCCTGACTATTTATGTTATGAAGAATTTGGTCTACTCTAGGAAGTATGTGTAATATATGTATGTGTAAGGGTTTATAGATAAGTATATGCATTGACAGATATCTGTAAGAAAGTTCATCAAAATACCAGTTGTATTTCCTGTGGGTGGAGGGATGTCAGATGATTTCCTTTTTGCACTAGCTGACCATTTTATGGAATCAGTATGCACTCTTGTATGATAAGACTTTTTTTATTTAGTAAGAATAAGAGGTTTGGCGGTGCCTGTGGCTCATTAAGTAGGGTGCCGGCCCCATAGACCGAAGGTGGTGGGTTCAAACCCGGCCTCGGCCGAACTGCAAAACAGAAAAATAGCCAGGCGTTGTGGCAGGCGCCTGTAGTCCCAGCTACTCGGGAGGCTGAGGCAAGAGAATCACCTAAGCCCAGGAGTTGGAGGTTGCTGTGAGCTGTGATGCCACAGCGCTCTACCGAGGGAGGTAAAGTGAGACTCTGTCTCTAAAACAAAAAAAAACAAAAGAAAACAAACAAAAAAAAGAATAAGAGTAAAGGGAATAAAAATGTGGTTAGAATTTTGGTTTTACATGTAGCTGCTTAAACCATTTGGAGTTTATTTTTGTAGATAGTATATCCATACTGGAAGTTAGTGCAGCAGATAGAGAGATAATATAGGCAAGATAGCTAATATATTTAACAACCAGTGTGGTACAGGTGTTGGTCAATCATATCGGTCTCTGGCTATAAACAATTGGTGCAGATACACTAGTGTGTACCAGCTGAGTCTCAGCCCCATTAAATTCATATGTACCAACACAAAATGATCTCTAGAAGCATTCTTTAGGCTTGGCGCCCATAGTTCAGTGAGTAGGCCACATACACCAGACTGGAGGTTCAAGCATGGCCTCGGCCTGCTAAACAACAATGACCACTGCAACCAAAAATAGCTGGGCATTGTGGTGGGTGCTTGTAGTCCCAGCTAGTTGGGAGGCTGAGGCAAGAGAATTGCTTAAGCCCAAGAGTTTGAGGGTGACTTAATGACACTGTCTCAAAGGAAAAAAAAAAAAGAAACATTCTTTGGTAGAAAAAAAGTAAATCACATAGCAGAACCTATAGAACAATTGCATTTATATAACTAGAATCAAAGACTATATGTGTAGAAAATTATGTAGAAAAAAGGACTTGAAAGATCATACTCCAAACTTAATGATGAACTCATTCCCTTTTTCTGGGGAAAGGAATGAATTTATGTGAGTAGGGTGAGTTGATGATGGCTATAACAATGACTGTTTTAATCCTATGCAATATTTTAAAGTGGGGATAATCTTGTGTAACTTGTATGATTAGGAAAGTAAGATAAAAAGGGACCTCAGAAAATAAGAATGTCTATGATTCTGTGTATCCTATTCAGGGTGAGTTACAAAGTTTGATGCCATTACTATTACAATAGTCCTCTCTTTCTCCAAGTCTTTGCTTCCCAAGGAGTGTCCTGATGACAACGATTTGGTTTTTCTTAAGTGAAGAGACAGCTGGACATAGAGCACAAATATTTTCATTGTTAATTAGAAAAGCGAGTTTGTTTTCTGTATCATACCTCTTAAAAATTTGATTAGTATACTTCAGATTCTGAAGCATTTCTTTTTTTTTTTTTTTTGCAGTTTTTTGGCTGGGGCCGGGCTTGAACCCATCACCTTCGGTATATGGGGCTGGCGCCTTACTCCTTTGATCCACGGGTACCACCCTCTGAAGCATTTCTTTATCTACAAAGGTGAGAGGCAGATCCTGCTATGATGCTAAAGTTAAGTTACTGTCCAGCGAACACTTCTCCCTAAGGACCACTTCTAACTTATTTTTCAGAAATCAAATACTGATACCTTATTTTCATTCAGTACGCAAAACTGGAGTTTTCAAACCTATAGATTTTCCAGTTGGACCTGCGGGGAGGGGAGAGCTATAGATGAATGTTTTAGAGAAAAAGAGAGGTCCAGAGAGTTACCCATCAAAGTGACTAAATAAGGAAGGATTGGTGACATGGGTCTAGCGAAAGTTACAGCCTGGATCACCTTTGAAATCTTGGAAGGGAGCCTTCAGTTATCACCAGTCTGCCAAGATAATGCTTACAGGCAATTTAAGGAAATGTAATTACTATTCACATACTTTTTGAGGAATAGAGGTTATAGGTGGACAGTAAATTTTCCTAACACTAAATTTACCTGAGTCTATTATACTTAACTTTTTTCACATTTTCCTGTTGTTTATCATTATGGTTGCTCTCAGATTACCTGGGTTAGGTTTTAGCATTTGATTGTTTCAGAATCAGCCATGATAAGGAAATTTATAGAATTCCTAAGACCTGTCACTATTTAATCTCTTTTTTCAGGGAGGCTGATCGTCAGGGGTTCACTTTTAATTTTTTTTTTTTTTTGAGACAGAGCCTCAAGCTGTCACCCTTGGTAGAGTGCTGTGGCATCACAGCTCACAGCAACCTCCAATTCCTGGCTCAAGTGAGTCTCCTGCCTCTGCCTCCCAAGTAGCTGGGACTACAGGCGCCCGCCACAACGCCAGGCCATTTTTTTGCTTGCAGCCGTCACTGTTGTTTGGCGGGCCGGGCTGGATTCGAACCCGCCAGCTCAGGTGTACATGGCTGGTGCCTTAGCCCGATGAGCCACAGGCGCTGAGCCCAGGGGTTCACTTTTAGAGAAGTTAAAAATGCAAGCTGCACAAGGAATCGGAGTGAAAGTTCTACAGAATTATCAAGAGGATAGCACATGCATGTGCACTTATGGTCACACACACATGCCAGCCTTTTCCAGGAGAACACTGTTACTTTAATGATAATCATCTTTGAGAAAATACCTTGTAAGTATGAGTTTGAGAAAATTTTTATCTGAACCTGAACCTATTCGACAGAAGCTCCTTTAGTGTGTCACAAGCAGCATGAGTTCAAGCCGAATTTCACTCCAAATGAAACATCAGAGAGTTTACATACAGAAGAAACCTTCAAAATGTGGTGAATGTGGAAAATTCTTTACTCAAAGGTCATCTCTTACCCAGCATCAGAGGATTCACAGAGGAGAGAAGCCCTATGTATGCAGTGAATGTGGAACTTGTTTCCGTAAACAGTCAAATCTTACTCAACATCTGAGAATTCATACAGGGGAGAAACCTTTTAAATGTCATGAATGTGAGAAAGCCTTTCAAACAAAAGCAATCCTTGTCCAGCATCGGAGAATTCATACGGGAGAGAAACCCTATAAATGCAATGAATGTGGAAAAGCTTTTTGTCAGAACCCATCCCTTATTAAACACCAGCGAATTCATACTGGAGAGAGACCTTATAAATGTGCAGAATGTGGCAAAGCCTTTAGTCAGAGCATATGCCTCACTCGTCATCAGAGAAGTCATTCTGGAGATAAACCTTATAAGTGTAAAGAATGCGGGAAGGCCTTTAATCAGAGTGCTTGCCTCATGCAGCACCAGAGAATTCATTCTGGAGAGAAGCCCTACTCGTGTGCTGCCTGTGGCAGAGCCTTCACTCAGAACTCTTCCCTTGTTGAACATGAAAGGACTCACACTGGAGAGAAACTCTTTAAGTGCAGTGAGTGTTCAAAAACTTTCCGCAAGCAAGCACACCTTAGTGAGCACTACAGAATTCATACTGGAGAAAAACCTTATGAGTGTGTTGAATGTGGGAAACCCTTTAGACACAGTTCAGCACTTATTCGACATCAGAAACTTCATGATGGAGATAAAAATTTGGAATTTTAATGAGTATGGTAAAGTTTGTATGAAAACACCCTACTCCATCCCACCCCAGATTCTTGGGAATTTAAGACTCAATCTGCAGCTGGGATGAATATTTTGTATTTTATTTTATTTTTTATTTTTTTGAGACAGAGCCTCAAGCTGTCACCCTGGATAGAGTGCTGTGGCATCCACAGCTCACAGCAACCTCCAATTCTTGGGCTCAAGCGAGTCTCCTGCCTCCACCTCCCAAGTAGCTGCGACCACTGGCACCCGCCACAATGCCCGGCCATTTTTTGGTTGCAGTCGTCATTGTTGTTTGGCGGGCCGGGGCTGGATTCGAACCCGCCAGCTCAGGTGTACGTGGCTGGCACCTTAGTCCGTTGAGTCACAGGCGCTAAGCCAATATTTTGTATTTTAAACAGGCAAGGTTAAGAAATAGACCTCAGAATTAAAGTTTGATGCCTTCTCTGACACTTACTGGGTGTTTGACATTATTTCTGAACCTCTTTTTCCCCACTCTCCCCCAAAACAATGATAGGGATGTTTCTTACATTTGCCTTGAGAATAAAAGTTGTATATGACAGTTAACTGCTTTTTAAAGTTTATAAAAATATGTAAATCTTTCATTAAAAACAAGCAAATTGACATTAGTTTTTTTTTTTTTTTTGGTTCCGGTAATGCATTTTTTTCCTTAAGAACATTCTTGTAATTGGGGTATGATTTTATACTATATCTGCATCTGTAGAAGCCTATTTAAACTATAATGTCTGGGTTTAAAAAGGAGAAGCATTAGCTTCTCAATTGAAGACTAATTTAGCCTTGAGAAATTTTGGATTAAATCAGAGAAAAAGGAAATGATTGGGATACAAGTGAACATTTGGAAGTGTACTTCTGGATACCCTCAAGATCTTTATTTAGATTTGGATACTTACTAGTTTTGGAACTAATTTGACTTTAAGCTCTTTAAGGTTTCATTTTTCTGTGAAAAGGGAAGCCTCACAGTGAATAAAACTTCAGATTGTGGTACATTTGTTTTGGGAAGACAGCAGTGGGAAGGTGGCAGGTAGAAGTGGGCACATGAAAACAGAGGGGATAAAATATAAGAGAATATAAGCATGTCGTTGAGGATGTGCTGGACTTGTTTTGAATTCTAGCAGCACGGCACTAAGGGTAGCCCTTTTTTTTTTTGTAGAGACAGAGTCTCACTCTATCGCCCTTGGTAGAGTGCCGTGGTGTAACACAGCTCACAGCAACTTCCAACTCCTGGGCTTAGGCGATTCCCTTGCCTCAGCCTCCCGAGTAGCTGGGACTACAGGCGCCCAGCTATTTTTTTGTTGCAGTTTGGCGGGCGTCAGGTTTGAACCTGCCACCCTCAGTATATGGGGCCGGCGCCCTGGCCACTGAGCCACAGGCGCCACCCTAAGGGTAGTCTTTTATTAAAAGAGTAGGAGATGTTGAGTTCACAGTTGACAGAATGTGATGCCACTGACCGCTAACTCCACTTGTTGCCCTGCTATTGCAGTTTCCACTCTACCAAGTCCAGCTTCCATTCAGAGTATTACAGAGATTCTCCTGGAAGGCAGATAATCCTGCTGCAGTTGTGCCAGAGCCCCAGATTGACTTGATGACTCAGGAAGAAGTAAAGGCAAAGGGAAGCTGATGCAATGCCACCATCTGCACAGGGCGTGAGGGTAAAGTGGACTGGCACAGCCAGATTGGTGTAGGAATAGAGAAGGTTAGGAAGTATTTAGAGTGTCAGGGCAAGAGGTCAGACAGTTTGAGTTCTGGGACCCACACTGCAGGTTAAGAAGGCTCTAGGCACTGGACAGAATGGAGGCTGTGATGGGCTGAGTAACAAGAGAAGTTATGGCCAGGTGTAGGAGGATTAGGGAATTGATGACAGGTATATGAAGTTCAGGGTCCCATCTTACAGCTGAAGAATATATCAGTTCTCCCCCAATAACTTCAAGGACCAGGCTTGTCCTAGTCAATGCCACTCTCTAAGAAAATGTTCAAATTAATGATAATACTAGGTGGTCCCTTCTCCCCCAGTTTCTGGGAGCACATATGCCTAAATCATGTTAAACAGAGTTGCCATTAGCGTAGAATGATTGTGGGACCAATGGGCAGGATTCCAGGTCTTGGGCCTGGAAAAATCCTTTCTATCTGCCTTTTCTCCTGGCTGAAAGACTCCATGCATGATCTGCTAGAAGCTGTAGGTTGGTGAGAGTATGAGTCAGTCCAAAGATTATTTCCTTAGCAATGTGAAGCTCAGAAAGCAAGAAATTCTGAGGGGAGATAGACGGCTAGAATTGGGGAAAGGGCAATAGAAACAGGAGCCTGAAAACTCAGACAACATGTGTTTTGCTTCTCATTATGACTTGTCTGGCCAAGGTTATCTTGAGCCACAAAGCCAGATATGATTGTATGTTGCACTGTTTAGTGTCAAGCATAGAAATACCTCTGATCTTTACAAAGTGAGAGAGAATTGCTCATGACCTTCAGGACTCCTAAAGGCTTTAAAGTTTTTTTAGTCCTTATCTCAGTAATACCTAGAGCTACACTAACAAAGTAGCCACTACCCACTTGTGGCTATTTAAATTAATTAAATAGAAGGAAAGATTTAGCTTTTTTTTTTGAGAACAAAGTCTCAAGCTGTCACCCTGAGTAGAGTGCTATGGCGTCTCAGCTCACAGCAACCTCAAACTTTTTGGCTTAAGTGATTCTCTTGCCTCAGCCTCTCAAGTAGCTGGGACTACGGCACCCGCCACAATGCCCAGCTACTTTTTGGTTGTAGTTGTCATTGTTGTTTTGCAGGCCCAGGTGGGATTTGAACCAGCCAGCTCCAGTGTATGTGGCTGGTGCCCTAGCTGCTGAGCTACAGGCACCAAGCCAGATTTAGTTCCTTAGTTGTAAGTTGCTCTAGTCACCTTTCTAGTGTTCAATAGCTATAGTGTCTAGCAACAACAAAGCTATTTAACATTTCCACTGATGCAGAATGTTTCACTGTACAGCACTGGCCTTGATGTTTGGATTTCTCAGACAATAAGTTTTAAAAAAGAATTTGTTTTTGTTTTTTTTTTTACCTTTCTGTTTTAGAAATAATTTATTTTATTTTTTTTTATTAAATCACAGCTGCGTACATTAGTGCAATCAAGGGGTACAATGTGCTGGTTACATATACAATCTGAAATGTTTTCATCAAACTGTTTAACATAGCCTTCATGGCATTTTCTTTTTTTTTTTTTTCCAGTGGTAAGACAGAAAAAAAGTTGTTTTTGAGACAGAATCTCACTCTGTTGCCACTCTGTTGCCCTCAGTAGAGTGCCTTAGCATCACAGCTCACAGCAACCTCAAACTCTTGGGCTTAAGTGATTCTTTTGCCTCAGCCTTCCTAGTAGCTAGGACTGTAGGCACCCACCACAATGCCTGGCTAGTTTTTTCTATTTTTAGTAGAGATAGGGTCTTGCTCTTGCTCAGACTGGTCTCAAACTCCTCAGCTCAAGCATTCCACCTGTCTGAGTCTCCCAGAGTACTAGGGTTACAGGTGTGAGCCACCATCCCTGGCCATGATACAGACTTTTTGATATTTTGTTTTTATTATTTTATTTGTTTTGTTTTATTGTAATTCTATTTATTTATTTATATATATTTTTAATATTTTTTTTTTCTTTTTGAGACAGAGCCTCAAGCTGTCACCCTGGATAGAGTGCCGTGGCATCACAGCTCATAGCAACCTCCAATTCCTGGGCTCAAGCGAGTCTCTTGCCTCTGCCTCCCAAGTAGCTGGGACCACAGGCGCCCTCCACAAC
>CAUYRH010032721.1:0-18453 GCA_963574655.1 Perodicticus potto | reverse complement strand
TGTTTTGACAAATGATGTTGGTTGTTTGTTTTTTAGCAGTTAATTGCATTAATTGAAAACAAGACCTAGGCTCGGCGCCTGTGGCTCAACGGGCTAAGGTGCCAGCCACGTACACCTCAGCTGGCAGGTTCGAATCCAGCCTGGGCCTGCCAAACAACAATGACGGCTGCAACCAGAAAATGGCCGGGCGTTGTGGCGGGCGCCTGTAGTCCCAGCTACTTGGGAGGCGGAGGCAAGAGACTCGCTTGAGCCCAGGAGTTGGAGGTTGCTGTGAGCTGTGATGCCACAGCTCTCTATCCAGGGTGACAGCTTGAGGCTCTGTCTCAAAAAAAAAAAAAAAAGAAAACAAGACCTAAAAAAGTAAGGAAATTGATTTTGATTTTAAGATTCATCTCTTTATTTTTTTATTTTTATTTTTTTTCGAGACAGAGCCTCAAGCTGTCACCCTGGATAGAGTGCTGTGGCATCACAGCTCACAGCAACCTCCAATTCCTGGGCTCAAGCAAGTCTCCTACCTCTGCCTCCCAAGTAGCTGGGATTACAGGTGCCCACCACAACACCCGGCCATTTTTTGGTTGCAGTCTTCATTGTTGTTTGGCGGGCCAAGCTGGATTCGAACCCACCAGCTCAGGTGTACGTGGCTGGCGCCTTAGCCGCTTGAGCCACAGGTGCCAAGCCTCATCCCTTTATTTTTGTACCTAAGTTTGCAACTAATTTTGGTTATGATTTCTCTTTTTTTTTTTTTGAGACAGAGTCTCACTTTGTCACCCTTGGTAGAGTGCTGTAGCATGCTCACAGCAACCTCTAATTCTTGGGCTCAAGTGATTCTCTTGCCTCAGCCTCCCAAGCAGCTGAGACTACATGCACCCGCCATAATGCCTGGCTATTTTTAGAGATGAAGTCTCTCTCTCTGGCTCAGGCTGGTCTCAAACCTGTGAGCTCAGGCAATCCACTTGCCTTGGCCTCTCAGAGTGTGTGAGCCACTGCTGCTGGCCTGGTTATGATTTCTTACAGTGGCCTGAAAGTTACTCACCTATTCGGCTTCTGTTCGGCTTCTATTAGAGCAGCAGTTCTCAACCTGTGGGTCATGACCCACAGGAACTGTATTAAATGGCAGAACCACTGTGTTAGAGTAAACTGTGGGGTTGGTGATTGTTGTGTGATTATACTCACAGAGGCTGTGGTAAAAGATTCAGGTCTCATCAGGCAGCTTGCTTCTATTAGAGTTGAATCAAGACAAGAGTTCTAGAATTGGACATAATTCCTTTTTTTTTGATTTTTTAACTATTTAACTAAAATACATATTTTTTGAGACAGAGTCTTTGTCACCTAAGCTAGAGTGCCATGGCCTCAGCTTATCTCACAGAAATCTCAAACTCCTGGGCTCAAGCAGTCTTCCTGCCTCAGCCTCCCAAGTAGCCAGGACTACAGGTGCCAGCTTCCACACCTGGCTCATTTTTCTATTTTTAGTAGAGATAAGCTCTCACTCTTGCTCAGGCTGGTTTCCCAACTCCGGAGCTCCAGGGATCCTCTGACCTTGGCTTCTCAGAGTGCTAGGATTAAAGGCAAGAGCTACAAGAGCCATTACCCCCAGCCTTACAATGCCTTTTAATTTGTTTTGGTTTGTTTGGGATTTTCTACTCTTCTTACTGGCATTGGTAAAACAGATCCTATATTGACTTTATCTTACGAAATTTTGGTCAGTTTGCTTTTATGATGGTTTTCCTTATACAATGTTAAGATTATTTTTTGGGGGCAGCGCCTGTGGCTCATTGAGTAGGGTGCCGGCCCCATATACCGAGGGTGGCGGGTTCAAACCCGGCCCCAGCCAAACTGCAAAACAAAAAAATAGCCGGGTGTTGTGGCGGGCGCCTGTAGTCCCAGCTACTCGGGAGGCTGAGGCAAGAGAATCACCTAAGCCCAGGAGTTGGAGGTTGCTGTGAGCTGTGACGCCACGGCACTCTACCCAGGGCGATAAAGTGAGACTCTGTCTCTACCAAAAAAAAAAAAATATTTTTTGGGGGCGGCGCCTGTGGCTCATTGAGTAGGGCACCGGCCCCATATACCAAAGGTGGCGGGTCCAGGTCTGGCCTCGGCCTCACTGCAAAAACAGAAAAATAGCTGGGCATTGTGGTGGGTGCCTGTAGTCCCAGCTACTCAGGAGGCTGAGGCAACAGAATCGCCTGAGCCCAGGAGTTGGAGGTTGCTGTGAGCTGTGTGGCACCATGGCACTTTACTGAGGGCGACAAAGTGAGACTCTGTCTCTACCAAAAAAAAAAAAAAAAAAGATTATTTTTGGGATTTTAGTAGTTAAATATTTGTTTTTTATCAAAATAGTAAGAATACATAGTCAAATAGTACTATAAGGAGTTTCATTACAAAAAAAAAAAACCCCAGCTATTCTATTTCTCCACATTTGGCCTCACTTAATTACTTTTAATACTTGCAGTATGCTATTCCTTCTTTCTTGCTTGCTTGTTTTTTTTTTTGAGACAGAGTCTTGCTATACTGTCCAGTTGGACTTGAACTCCTGGGATCAAGCAATCCTCTCTTTCCTTAACCTCTGGAGTAGTTGAGACTACAGGTGCACATCATGACATCTGGCTAATTTTTTTTTTTTGAGACAGAGCCTCAAGCTGTCACCCAACCTGGATAGAGTGCTGTGGCATCACAGCTCACAGCAACCTCCAATTCCTGGGCTCAAGTGAGTCTCCTGCCTCCGCCTCCCAAGTGGCTGGGATTACAGGCGCCCACCACAGCACCCAGGCGTTTTTTGGTTGCAGCCATCATTGTTGTTTGGCGGGTCTGGGCTGGATTCGAACCTGCCAGCTCAGGTGTACATGGCTGGCACCTTAGCCCGTTGAGCCACAGGCGCCGAGCCACATCTAGCTATTTTTTAAATTTTTTGTAGTGTTGGAGATCTTATGCCCCTGGCCTCAAAGTGATCCCTCCATCTCAGCTTCCCATAGTACTGGGATTATAGGCATGAGCCAATGTACCTGGCTGATTTTTTCCATTCATAGATGCTTTCTACTGAATTAGTGCTATGGAAGATGAAGATTTTTGCATTTTTACATTGTCAACTACCATCAACACTTCCTGCTATCCTCCTAACACAGATACATCACAATCTTGATTAAATCAATATTTTTATATTTTAATATTATGTATCAGTGTTCAATTAGGAAAACAAATCATTCTTGGTATTTCAAAGATGCTAGATGCTTATAAAACATTGAAAGTCTGGGGGGAGCATAGGTCAGGGAAAGCCGTGTTGCAAGGATTTCAAGAAAAACTGCTGCCATTAATAATAATCTTAGATGCCTTTAGGACCAAAGTAGGCAGTTCATAGGAGAACATTGGAAGACTACTGCAAACCACAGGTCTGCCATCTGTCTTAGGCTATGTATTTGCTCATTGCTACTGGAAGAACATTAATGACATCTGCCTTTTTTTCATTGTCCAAATCTTGAGCTAATGACTTGCATTGGTGGAATTTTAACCACAACTTGGATAGTGGGAAATGTAGATCCCAGGCCTCCAGGGTCCTCCTACCCCTATGTGTGTCCAGAAGTGAAGTAGAGGTGAATGTTACTAAAAGAGGAAAACAATTTAGCACCCAATATCATGACTGTGTCATCATATTACGTTTACTTCTTTGTACAATTTTTCCCTAGATATATTGCTGTTCCTTTCTTTCCTTTTTCCCCTTTGTTCCTCCTTCCTTTTTTTTTTAGCTTGATTGACTGAATATCACTCACTAATTCATCCCTATAACTCTGACAGAAGTATAAATATCTTTTCAACCCTTTAGTGGAGGGCTAGTCGTCTTCTGGAGGCTTGTAAAGTTCAATGGAGAGTGGGGCTTTTTGAGGTCTTGGGTGTCTGAATTGTCTCCTTTCTACTCTCACACTGTTTGGTAGTTTGATTAGATACAAAATTTTATGTTGGGGATTGTATTTCTTTTGAAATTATAAGATGTTACTTTGTGTTTTTCTCACTTTCGGTAGTGCTATGAAGTTTGATGCTTTCCGATTGTAGATTCTTTGCATAGGATCTGTCTTTTCTCTGGAAGATTTTAGGATCTTGTCTTTATTTTGGTTTTTTTTTTTTTGCAGTTTTTGGCCGGGGCTGGGTTTGAACCTGGCACCTCTGGCTACTCCTTTGAGCCATAGGTGCCACCCTATTTTGGTATTCTAAAATGCACCATTTTGTACCGTGGTATGGCTGTTTAGAAATTCATACTCAGCATTGAATAGGCTTTTTCAGTCTGGAAGCTTATTTCCATGTTTTCTAAGAAATTTTCTTGTTTTATTTCTTGTATTAATAACGTATTCCCGACTCAGCACCTGTGGCTCAAGCAGCTAAGGTGCCAGCCACATACACCTGAGCTGGCAGGTCTTAATCCAGCCCGGGCCTACCAAACAACAATGATGGCTGCAACAAAGAAATAGCCAGGCGTTGTGGTGGGTGCCTGTGGTCCCAGCTACTTGGGAGGCAGAGGCAGGAGACTCGCTTGAGTCTAGGAGGAGCTGAAGGTTGCTGGGAGCTGGGCCACAGCACTCTACCCAGGGCAACAGCTTGAAGCTCACTCTCAAAAAAAAAAAAAAAGTATTCCCACTTTGATAATTATTTCTCTCCTCTCTCTTTCTTGGAACCTTGTTATCCAGATGGTGAAATGCTTAGATTGGTCCTCTTAATTTTTTTTTTCTTACCAATTTTTTACTCTTTTCTGTTGTTTAACTTTGAGGAGATTTCCTTAGCTTTTTCTTCCAACTCTATTGTGGTTTTAAATTCCCAAGAACTTTTTCTGTTTGTTTATTTATTCATTTATTTTTGAGATAGGGTCTTATTCTGTTGCCTGGGGTAGAGTATAGTGATGTCATAATAGCTCACTGTAGCCTCAAACTCCTAGGCTCATGTGATTGATCCTCTTGCTTCAGCCTCTTAAGTAGCTAGGACTGTAAGAGTGTGTCACCACACCTAGCTAATTTTTAAATTTTTTTGTAGAGATGCGATCTCACTCTTGCCCAGACTGGTCTTAAATTCCTAGCCTCAAGCAGTCCTCCCAACTCAGCTTTCCAGGGTGTTAGGATTAGGGCCAAGAGCCATTGCACCTGGCCCCAAAGCTCTTTTTATTCTCTGAATTTTATATATTTGCATCTTGTCAGGAATCTATTTTATTTACCTTGATTCCCATCTTTCATATTAGAGATTTTTTCAAATGTCTGATCATTCTTGGCTACCTGTTCATTTTTAAGACTTAGGCACTAAAAAGCTCATCAAGTGATGGGCACCACTGTAGGGTGAACTGGCAGACTGGTCAGAGGACTCCGCCAGTCTTCTCGAGATTATAAACCAAGTGTTTGAGTATAAGTCTGGCTGCTGGTGTTTGGGGGCCAAATGGGAGAGGATAGGTGAGGAGGGAGGAGAGATCTGTTGATTTGTTAGAGTTTCACTTGACCCCCACCACCATCCCGTTTTCAGTGTGGCACTCCTGCCCTTGGCTCTGACTAGTTCCTTGGTTCAGAGGCTCTCTGGTTCAGTTTTTGTAATCTACCTGGCAACATGGATAGATACGGAGGAAACTCAATTTTTGTTTTTTAAGACAAAGTCTTATTCTGCCACCCTGGTTAGAGTGTTGTGGTGTCATCATAGCTCACAGCAACTTAAAATTCTTGGGCTCAAGCAATCCTCTTGCCTCAGCTTCCCCTGTAGCTGGGTCTACAGGAGTCTGCCACAATGCCTGTCTAGTTTTTCCTGTTTAGTAGAGCTGGGGTCTCACTCTTTCTGAAGCTGGTCTCTTAATGCCTGAGCTCAGTCGATCCACCCACCCTGGCCTCCCAGAGTGTTAGGATTACAAGCATGAGCCATAGCACCTGGCCTCCTGTCTCATTTTCTTTTCTTTTTTTTTTTTTAGGTTTATCCTTTTTTTTTGTGGGGCGGGGGGGCAAAGTCTCACTGTCGTTACTCAGACTTTTGGGCTCTGGCAATCCTCCCACCTCTGCCTCCTGAGTCGCCAGGACAATAGGCCTGTGCTACTATGCCCCACTGACAGTTTACTTTTTGTAGAGATGGGGCTTTGCTGTGTTGCTCACGCTGATCTTGAACTCCTGGCCTCAAATGATGCTCCCACCTTAGTCTCCTAAAGTATGGGATTACAGGAGTGAGCCATTGCACCTGGCTTGGTTTATACACTTGTACATACATACATACGTGTGTGTGTGTGTGTATGTATACATATATATTTAAATCCATTTCCTATAATTTATGGGTTTTTTTGTTTTTTTTTTTTTGAGACAGAGCCTCAAGCTGTCACCCTGGAGAGAGTGCTGTGGCATCACAGCTCACAGCAACCTCCAATTCCTGGGCTTAAGTGAGCCTCCTGCCTCTGCCTCCTAAGTAGCTGGGACTACAGGCGCCTGCCACAACGCCCGGCCATTTTTTGGTTGCAGCCGTCATTGTTGTTCGCGGGCCTGGGCTGGATTCGAACCCACCAGCTGAGGTGTACGTGGCTGGCGCCTTAGCCCGTTGAGCCACAGGCGCCGATCCCCTTTCCTATAATTTAAATGGTGTTTTGTGAGGGAATACAGACAACTGCATATAATCTACTGTGTTTAACAAATATATTCATCAGCTTTAGCTTGCCTCTATCCATTCAGAAACCATAGTGTTTGTGCAGTTGATTACTAATACTCCTTTAGAACAGTGTTCTGGACTCACCTAACACCATGAATCACTTTATTATATTGTATTTTATTTTATTTTTTGAGACAGAGCCTCAAGCTGTCACCCTGGATAGAGTGCTGTGGGATCACAGCTCACAGCAACCTCCAATTCTTGGGCTCAAGCGAGTCTCCTGCCTCCTCCTCCCAAGTAGCTGGGACTACAGGCTCTCGCCACAATGCCCAGCCATTTTTTGGTTGCAGCCGTCATTGTTGTTTGGCAGGCCTGGGCTGGATTCGAACCTGCCAGCTCAGGTGTACGTGGCTGGCGCCTTAGCCCGTTGAGCCACAGGTGCCGAGCCTAAGCAATTGCTTTGTGAGGGGAAGAGTTAAGTAATGAAGAAGTCTATCCTTCTATCTTTCACAAGTTGTATATGCTACTCACTGTTCAGCAGGTAGGGAGAGTTTGCATCTTACTGAAGAAATTTCAATACTGAAGAACTAAAAATCACACAAAAATGAAGTCTCTGGTCAAGACCCGGATTTCAGTGAGTATCCGGTCAATGTTTTCTACAGCAGTTGTTAACCTTTCAAATGTGCAAATCCGTATATATTTTACCCACTTCAATTTCTTTGCCTAAATTTCATCTATTCTGTTTCCTACACAGTTCTCAAAGGTAGGGAACATCTGAATAATGCTGGGTGGTTTTCATGCTATTTTCACAGTACTATAAAAACTGTGTTCATCAAGATTTAATGGGGCGGCGCCTGTAGCTCAAAGGAGTAGGGTGCCAGCCCCATATGCTGGAGGTGGTGGGTTCAAGCCCAGCCTCAGCTAAAAACTGCAAAAAAAAAAAAAAGATTTAATGACTTGCCCAGTGCGACATAATTATGAAGGGACAGATCTGAGTTCAGAATCAGTCTTTGCTCCTTCTCTATCACTCTGCCCACATTTAAAAATGCTAAGTATTGGGCGGCTCCTGTGGCTCAAAAGAGTAGGGTGCTGGCCCCATATACTGGAGGTGGTGGGTTCAAACACAGCCCCAGTGCATCTTAGAAGGGTACAGGTGAAACTTACTAAATGCAGAATACAAATGTCTTCATACAATAACTAGGAAAATGCCATAAAGGTTAAACAGTTTGACGAAAATATTTCAGATTGTATGTGAAACCAGCACATTGTACCCCTTGATTGCACTAATGTATACAGCTATGATTTAATAATAATAAGAAAAACATACAAATATGGAAATAAAAATAAATATAAATAAATAAGAAAGCCAATTAATATTAACTACACCTATAAATTATTTATATAAATTAGTCTTATATTTACATTGTATTCACTGGAAAAGTTGCTTTGCATTATCTTGTTTATCATTCCTAGAAGCAGAAATCCAAAGACCCTAATTTCAACCTATAAGACTGGAAAAAATTGCAATCTTGCAAAATTTGGAATTATCCTACATGTCCATAAATAGAAGAATAGTAAATATTGAAGCATATTCATAGGGATTAAATTGAGAAGGCCTCCAAAAAACGTAGTTGATTTTATGAAAAAGCCAAATTTTGAAATGTTAGTATTTATAGTATATTATCATATATATAAAAATTTTATATTTTCTTTTACTGTTTATCCCTGCCTTCTGAAATCTTAGCATTTCCCCTAACAATACACTTTTTAACTTCATTTTTGAAAATAAGTTTATTTTTGAGTAAAGGACATTATTACTTACCTGATCCTATTTTCTGTGAGTTTATATTAACATGGGTTCTTAATATTCTGTATGGTTTTAAAATCTTTGACCAAAATAAAATTTACTTAAGCCCTGAGGTAGTTCATTCGTTTGGTATTATGTGCTAGTTTTAAAGGCGGTCAGTGTTATTTGTTAGCTATGAGAAAGTGACACAGGGTGGGTGTCGCCCGAGCCAGGTCCACTGGAGCTGAAAGGACCTGCCGTCTCCGCCCTGGGGTTGTTGGTGTGGAGCCAAAGAGAAGCCAGAGGGTTGGAGTGTGGGGCTGGGGGAACCTCATGTGCTCCAGTGGTCAGAGGGGCTGGACATCTGCTGAGGGGACACCTCCAGGTCGCCAGTTCAGGGAGTGCAGTTGTGTGTCCAACCCAGCTTCTGTCTCCCTCCCCTTACACTTGCCCAGGAACAGGGAAACTCCAATTTCCCAGACCTGGTGAATTTCATGTAAGTTTCCTAGGCCTGGAAAATTTCAGGAATGGACTGTATCCATTCCTCAATGCATTCATTCTCCTTGCCCCCAGCCCAAGGGACTGTATCCATTCCTTTATACTTTCACTTTGCCCCAGCAGAAGGAACTGTATCCCTTCCTTTGTTACCAAGTCCTGGCCAAATGTAACTACAAAGGACCCATGTGACTATACATACCCCTGGAGGAAACATTCATAAGAGGGGCGCCTGTGGCTCCACGAGTAGGGCGCCGGCCTCATGTACCTAAAGGTGGCGGGTTCAAACCCAGCTTCGGCTGAACTGCTAAAAACAGAAAAATAGCCGGGCCTTGTGGCGGGCGCCTGTAGTCCCAGCTACTCGGGAGGCTAAGGCAAGAGAATCGCCTAAGCCCAGGAGTGGGAGGTTGCTGTGAGCAATGTGATGCCAGGGCACTCTACCGAGGGCTATAAAGTGAGACTCTGTCTCTACAAAAAAAAAAAAAAAGAGAGAGAGAGAGGGGAGGTTTTCTGACTTGTGTTTTTCCCTCTGCCAGGAGCTCTGGTGCTTTTTCTCTGTATTCTTTTCTGTAAAATAAATCCTATCTTACCACTGATCTGTTCTCAGTGGATTCAATCTTCAAATCCCCCAGACCAAGGACCTACTGAAGAAGAAATTACGGTATCAAAAGAGTAATATTGTATTAGCCTAAGATCAACACATGTCTGTATATTTTTAAAAAGATTTGCAAAGAAACATTTCTATAAGCAAATTAAGTCCAAGAAAATTACGGTAAGTCATCACTCAATCAGAGCACATGTGCTTCATAATAAAACAATGTAAAAAGAGGAATCTCCATGTATTATTCACTGATAAATGGATGCATGAAAAACATTAGAGAAACTACTTGAGTTAATGTTATAATATTACAGCTTTGGAGCTCCTCCAGTAAATTAAATGTTTACCCAAAGCAAATGTAAAGGGAGTATAAGTCATATCTAGATCGGGTGATCAAATACATCGGAAGCATAAATATTTAGGTTTCTTAAGAAATGAACTAGTTTCATTGCTTGCATTGCATATAAATGTGAATACTTTTTTTCAAAAGTATGTCTGCTACTGTGTAGAACTTAAGCAGAAAGACATGAGATATATTCAATAAAAGAATCATTAGATTCACCTCTACATTGGAATATGTGGTTGTTTCAATTCGGCTGCTAAATCATTTATGTTTAATATTAATAGAATGGCTCAAGAGTACTCCCTATGGGGAAATAGTATGAGGTGGAGAAATTCGACTGCTTTTAATGCTTTATTGTTACCGGAATTTCTTCTTCACTAGGCCCTTGGTCTCAGGGATTCGAGGAATGAATCCACGGACCACACATCAGAGCTCTTGGCAGAGGGAAAACCCCAAGTCGGAACTAAATCTCCCCTGGGTCCTTTTTCTACGGATATATATATATTCTACCAAACGAATGGACACGGGCCCTTGCATTCCTAGGCCTAGGAAGCGCCCATGAAATTGACCAGGCCGAGGACATTGGGGGTTCCATGTTCAGCCCCGGTACAAGGGAAGGAAGACAGAGGCCGGGTGGCCGCGGAGCTCCCTGAGCTGGAAACCTGGGGGTGTTCCCCAGCAGATGTCCAGCCCCTCTGGCCACTGAAACCTCCTGGGGCCCCCTCTGCCCACCCTCCAACCCGCAGGTTCCGCTACTCACTGCCAAGCATCTATGCCCCCATTGCAGAGAGAGGTCCTCCCTCAGCTCACACCGAGCTGGCTGGGGAGCCACCTGCCCTGTATCAATATTAGGTAATATACCTTACTTTCTCCAAAATAAAAGAAGATTAAAATAATGGTACAAAGGTAAATTTACTGAAGTCCCTATTATGTAATTATACATATGTAAAAAATGGAAAATGTGGCTATCTTCCTCAGTGAATATTCAAAAATAAATGATACAATACTAGAATACTGCCTTTAAAATTAAACAGATAATATATAGCTAAAAAATACCAACTAACATAAATTCGCCTTGAAGATCCCTGAAAGCTCAACTACCAGGGACCCAATTCTAACTGAAGCTAATAAATTCCTTCTATAGGATGGCATAAACTGCATCCCCCTCGATTACAGAGATTTTAGAGCAATCCTCAGGGACTCCTGGTTAGAGCAAGATGATCTCTATTTGATTTTAATTTCTCCAAGCAATGCACATAAGTCTATACAGAAAATTCTCTTATTGAAAGGGCAGCAGGCAGTGCAAGTATCACCGGAATGAGATTGGAAGTCAGTCCATCTCTGAGACCAAATGCTTCTCTAGGATGGCAATCCTGCTTCAGTGCTGTGAGCACTGAAAATTATACATAAATTCTCTAAAGCAATGATTATCTGCTGATCAAGTCAGTACTTTTAAATGGAATAATGTCTTAAAGACTGAAAGTACCATGGAGTTGCTTCTATCATAACAACAAGATTTAGGTGGCACTGAAATGCAAAATGTTCCAGCAGAAGACAGTCTCTTTCTTTGAATGCAAATAGCTTTCTGTCTAATTCTTTCTTACACAGCTTCAAAAGGTACTGTTTTAGGGTAATCTTGTACATATCATTTCTTGGCAACTGTATTACCTTTTCCCTGTCACCCAAAATAGTGCATTGGTTGTAGCTGGTATTTAGCAGAAATTAGCTCAATGAATGAGTGAAAGAATAAATGAATAAAAAACAGACCCTTTGAAATAGAAATATGATGAAAAGCATTAAATAGACTCGTAAAAGCACAAGATCCATGTAGATTACAATTTTATGTAATCATTTTAATGTTACGAGAACACAGTATTGTGTAGAAGGCAGTCAATTTTTATTGAGTAGGATGAAGAGTGAGTGGAGAATGAATAGAAGCCATTATTATGATTTATAGAAAGCTTAGACTTTGATATTTTTTATAATGTGAGCTGAAGTAATTAACTGCTGTTATCCCACAATCAGTTCATAAATATTATTTTAATAAGCTGCATAGTAATGCTCAGATGCTGACCTTAATTTAAATGTAAATCCCATGTCATTTCCCTAATTTAACACTGCAATATTGTACACACATTATTAAAGGTTAAGGATCAAATGTGGTTAAGGATCGAATACAAAAGGATAGCAAAAGCGAGTTCAAAACATGTAACTTGGTAGAGAAAAGTGGAAAGCATACTTTTCACAGCATTATGCAAACAAAAAATTACATTAAGAACTTGAATCCAACTCTACTACTATTATTTAGTCTGGGAATATGTATTTACATGGGCGTAACTTTAGGTTGCTAGCAAATCTGGTCCCTGAAGTTGCATAAGTTTGAAGTTAGATAAATATCAAAGGAAAATATAAGCATTTAATTAAATCCATTTAATTAAAGCATTTAATATAAACATTTAATTAAATCCATTATTTAAAAATAATGGATTTTTTGAAAATAAAGGATAATTAATTAAGCTATTTTATTTAACATCTTAATATTTATGCATCTGTATTAGCTCTATTTTTCTCTCCAGGAAAACTGTTTTGGCTATTTGAAATAAGGCACAGGATATGAAGCACAAAATTAAGTTTAAATAATATTCATTGTATTATTAATAAAGTAGTCTATTATATCATTCTTTTTTTTTTTTTTTGAGCAAGAGTTTCAAGCTGTCCCCTGTAGGGTGCAGTACCATCATGGCTCACAGCAACCTCCAACTCTTGGGCTCAAGTAGTCCTCTGGCTTCATATTTTTTTATTTTTTACCAGAGACAGGGTCTGGCTTTTTCTCTCAGGCTGGTCTCAAACTCGGGAGCTCAAGCTATCCACCCGCCTCAGCCTCCCCGAGTGCTAGGATTACAGGCGTGAGCCATTGCACCTGGCCTGTATCATTCTGTTTTGAAAATGGGTGTATCCAATTACATATGTAATAAATCTTGATAAACATAGAAACTTGATTGCCAAAGCATACAATTTACCAAATATATATATACTTGAAAATTATTTTATACTGAAACAATCCTTTCTTTTAATTATTATTCCCAAAAGAAACTCTATAGAAAGAAGTGAGATTCAAAATAATAGGAATATTGTTCATATTATTGAAGTTATAGGAAATAAGTTTTGAAAATAGTGCCAGGTTGCATTTTTAGTTTTATTTATTTTTTTAAAATTTTTTGAAATTTTGTTTCAAAATTATTCATTTAGGGGGTATTTTTGTTAAAATGATATGTAAGTTCTACGTCGGGACTTTTGGAGTCCTCGTCACCAGAGTAGTGTTTATTGTACCCAATAGGTAAACTTTTATCCCACTCTCCCAGTGATACAGGGTGGGTGCACCCTGGCTTGGTCAGCGCCAGCCACCCCAGAGGACCTGTTAGGCCTTCTGTGTCTCTGCCCAGGTGGTGTGGGTGCATATGTGAGGGAGGGCATTGTATGTGCATATGTGAGAGAGGGCGAGCACGGCAGAACCCAGTAGTTCCCAGTTGGTTGAGGGAGACCAGGGCACAGCTGGTGCTGCTGCCTGTGCCAACCCCAGAACCACCCGTGGACCTAGAGAGCCCTCCTCTGGCTGCACTAATCCCCTGTGAGCATTCCACAGTCCCAAGGGTGATACAGGGTGAATGGGGACCTTTCATTTCCTTGGCATTGTCAATTTCAAGACCTAGTAAATTAGAAGCTCCACGAATAGACTTAACTATCTGTGTTTTATAAAACCCTCCAAGTGATTCTGATGCACTCTCTGAAAACTATGTCATAGACGTTTCTATGGTGTTCAATAAATATCTTCAATGTCAACTTTGCAAATCAGGACTTCACTGAGGGAATCTTCTTAGTTGCTAAAGTTACTGATTTCCATCTCCATAATCAGTAAGTGGGAAAATAATCCCAGGATGGGTTTCAAGTCTTATAGGATTTCCAAGAGAAGGATGAGGGTTAATATTCACTGATCCCTTGACTTCATAAACTCCTATATGGTAGGGAGACCTCAGTGGCACTCTGACTGACTATCCTGGAATTTGTGCTATACCAGATCCAAATACAGCAGTTCTTAAAAGACTCACCTGCCCTTTGCGAGGGGGAAAGGTCACATATATCTGAGGAGAGGATTAGAGTATTGGTAGTACACACTTGTATTGTTACAGGAGTGTACACCCTCATGATTTCCCAAAACCTCCTTTGGAATAGTGTCTGAGTTACAGAATTTACTCAAGGATGAGCGTTCACTAGAGGCAGTCTCCAACTTTTTGGCATTGGGATGGGTTTCATGAAAGTCATTTTTTCCATGGACCAGGGTGGAGGGTGTTTTTGATATGAATCTGCAAGAAATCAATTTATTACAGTCTCTGTGCAGTGAAACCTCTTTGCTAAAGACATTTATAGCCACTCCCCAGCTCCAGCATTCCCCCCTCAGCTCCACCACCTTCTATCATCAGGTATTAAATTCTCGTAAGGCACATGCTACCTAGATCCCTCACATATTCAGTTTAAGGGGGGTTCATTCCCCTATGAGATTCTAAAGCCATGGCTGAAATGCAGTGATGAGAGAGATTGGGAGCATCTGTAAATACTGATGAAGCGTCTCTCACTTGCCCCCCCCACCTCCTTCTGTGGGACCCGTTCCTAACAGCCGTGGACTGGTACTGTTCTGATCGATGTCCTGGGGGTTAGGGACCACACAGTTAAAGGATTGCAACTCTATTGTGGCAACTCCGTCTCTCCCTTATCACACCTGATCTTTTTAAATTGCAGGTTAGGGACTTGACTTTTATAGAACACTGATTCATTGTATTCTTAGGAGTCTCCTGATGATTAACCGCAGATAGAACATTCTTATGTCTTTCAATGTTTAGTTTTTAACTAATACAAGTTGGCTAATTGACTATGGATAAGTTAAGCCAATATTTGATTGGAAAGAATCAGCTAGAAAATTAGGAAAATAAATTTGGAAATAACTAAAATGCATGCTCTATAGTTTTCTTGTCATCTTTGCATTAACTTTGAATAAGATTCAAAATACCCAAGAAGAAAGTATCAGATTGTCTTATCTTATTTCACTTTTGCTAAAAGGAACCTAGGACACATTGAATTATAGTACCAACAAGAGGAATAGAATGGGAAATTGGTAGATCCCCAAAACAAAGTCACACCGCAGTTAGAAAAATTAGAAAAAATTGTTGTTTGGCAACCCACAATAGCAAATGTTCACTACTCTTGGGTTTTTGTTTGTTTGCTTATTTTATTTAATTTTAATTTTTTTTTTTAGTATTGATCACTAGGCATTAAACTAAATACTTGAACTTATTTTTATTTTTGAAAAGCTGAGTGTAGAAACAATTTTTTCGCCATAGTGCTGCTGGTGAGAAAGTGTTTGTCTTATTTTGAAAGAAAACAGTACTGTCCTCTACCCAGCTTGATTTTATTTTTCCTTTTGAAGTTCTTTAAAAGCATTGATGCATTAATCTTTCCCATTACGTTGAGAAAGAAGAAGCTGTTATTATACTCATTTTTCAAATGAGAAAAGAAAGGCAGGAAGAGATTAAGTAACTTGCCAAAGGCGAAAGAAGAAGCCTTAGATCCAGGTTAGAATTTGTGAGTTTGAGCAGGTTCTCCCCGTCCCACCTTCCCCTCAGCTGAAGCAACGAGTGGTGACTGGGGGTCGAGGGTGGGAAGAGAGAAGGAAGATTGAAAATTATAGAGCTTTTGTGAAGTCCTTTTCAGCTTGTCATCCAAATCACAATTTTGCTTTCTGAATACAATGGCAGTACATGTGGCAAAGAAATGTCTCTGCCAGATACGCTTCAGAATTATCCTTTGGTCCAGTTTCCACTGGTAACATTATTAACAGTCCTGAGGCCGGTTCTGCTGTGTCACAGAACGGCAGTGACCCCTTCTGTCAAGTCTTCCCAGGAACGGATCCTCTCTGGGAAGGTTTCAGGTTCCCCTGCATGTAGCACTCTTTTAAAAAAGGGACTCCAGCAGTCAGTGTTCAGACGCTCTAAAATATGCCACCAGACTGCTCTTCGTTGTAGAGCTCAAAGACTACTGGAAGTTATTTTTCTCATCCAGTAAGTAATTCCCAAACTTTCCTGGAAGTATTTTACATTAACAATAGTCTAATCCACAGGAGCTGATCACAAACATTATCGATTGGGCACAGTAGCACCAATTTCTGCTTATTGGGAAAAAAAATTAGACAACGTGTGATGGAAGCACACAGCCTGTATGAACTCTCAATTAAAATAAAGACAAAAATGAGAAAACAGCAATCTTTTTTGCCAAATTCAGATTCAGTTTTATTTTCTGTGGATTCTTCATTTCCTCTCCCTTCCTTGGTTTCCAACTTTGTAATTTGACAAAGCAAAAGTGCAGATTATGACAATCACTTTCCAGAGATGGAGAGTCACATTCCACATACTGGTATCATGAGGTATTTCTTTAACAGTTTAATTTAAAGTTATACACCATGTTTCAAAAGTCTCCCTAAAGTCACCATACATAGGGAACATGAGAAACTGTAGCTAAATGTGCCTTTATTTATAAAATATTCATTATAAAATTTTATAAAACATTTAGAAAATATTGTCGACACATTGGCCACCTCTTTGTCAAATTTTGAAATGAATCTTTGTTCCCTGTGTATGGCAATGTCAGGTGTGACTTCTGTGGCACCCTGTACTATAATCTTCCAAAGGCAGTGAAAGGAATTTAATAAAGGTAATAATAAAATAACGTCCAGATAATTAACTCCTCACTTCATCCTTCCCTTGAAAAATATATGTAAACATTGAAACAGAGTGTACTATGGTGCGTAAGAAGATTGCACGGATTGAAACAGAGTGTACTATGATGGGTAAAAAGATTGCAGGGGTCTTCTCAGAAGACCAGTTTTCCTTTAAATTCCCTTGTATAACCTTTCTGATATTCTTTCCCCATTTTTTGAGGATTTTACTCTGTGATAAGAAAGGAACTAAATACCTTATTTGCAGGACACAGACTCCTGTTTTTCTCCATCTATTCAAATCTCACCTCTGTAATTAACCAATCATGTGAAATAAACTCATATATTTAGTATCCCTAGGCTGTAATTCCTTGCTCTTAAACTGGAGATGGTATTTTTGACTATCTCAGAGGGTCCGCGAGGTTGTTGAAATAAGGCTCTTGCCAAGTTCTTGGTGCATGGTAGGCATTTATTTCATATTAGCTGTTGCTGTTAAGTTTCATGATAATTCTACACGTGGTATTGTATTTGTCAGTTCAAAGGTGAAGAATTTTAGAGAACTTGAATGATGTGTACCCCTCGGATCTCATTTACATGCACCTAAATCTAGGCTTCAGTTTCTTTACCCATATTCTGATTACCTTGATAATTTTGTTTAGACTTCTCTTTTCAAATCCCCTCTACAATACGGGTCCCATTTTCATCCTAGGGATCTACCTACGATGACCTAGACTATCTTGTTACCTCAGCTCTGAGGGACTGGCAGAAGCAGCCTCCTTTCTGAGCTGCCAACAGCTCCTTCTATTAGAAGACACTGGAAGATGGTGGCTTGATGCATCTATCTGTACCAGTGGTTCTCAAATTTTAGTGTGCCTCAAACTCAGCCACAAAACTGGATAAAACACATTTTTCTGACTTCTACCTTCTGACGATTTGGTATATTTAGGGTGGAGTACAAGAATATGCCATTCTAAGTTCATAGACAATGCTGATACAACTGGTCTAGGGACCACATATTGAAAAGCTTTAGTCTGTTTCTCTCAAATTTTCCTCCAAAAACTGCTTTTGCCAGAAACACAGAATTTCTTTTATCCAAATTAAGAAATTGTCAAATTATTTATTAAACTTCCTGTTCAACTATAGTTTTAGTGAGTGCCGGTTATAATCAACATTTGGAATTATCAAGTGCTTGTTAATATAATATTTATGTTTTACAGTAAATGTATAACTATTAACTTGAATATTGCTAGCCGGGGTAGCATGTAGTTATTTTACCTTGAATATAAAAATTGCCTTATTAAAGCTCAGAATGTCACATACAAAGAAGTTGCTTTTTCTGTTATGAAGATATTAGCTTTATTTATAATATTTGTGAAAGGAAAGGTGAAGAGTTGATTTTGTAATTAATGATATCCACAACCTACAAATAACTCAAACAAATAAACAAGAAAAGAACCCAATTCAAAATACATGAACAGAAGTGCTTCAAAGAAGATAGACAAACAGCCAACAAACATCTATATATATAAAGCTCAACATCACTAATCATGAGAGAAATACAAATTAAAATTACAATCTTCTTCGTATTGGAATGGTCAAAAGAGTAGGTGCTGGCCTGAATGCAGAAAGAAAGGAATCTTTAGACACTGTTGGTGATACTGAAAATCAATACAACCTCTATGGAAAGCAGTATGATGATTCCTCAAAGAAATAAAAGTCGACCCCTCCATTTGATCCAGCAATCCCATTGATACTGATACCGGAATTTCAGGCTCTTGGTCTCGGCGATTCGAAGAAGGAATCGACGGACCACAATAGTGGTGGTAAGTTAGGATTTATTTATAGGAAAGAATTATAAGTAGAGGAGGATTTAGTTATAGGAAAGAATT
>CAUYRH010032719.1:0-14638 GCA_963574655.1 Perodicticus potto | reverse complement strand
GGCTTCCCATACAATCGGAGATATTTTCATCAACCTGATTAATATAACATTCATGATATTTTCTCATTTACTATGTGAAAACAATTTTGATCCATATTTAGAAGATTTCTCCTGACCCTTCACATATGCACCACAAGTGTGATCTCACCCTTTATCATCTCTCCCCCCACCCTCTCTCTCCTCTTCCCTCCCTCACCCCTTTCCCCATCTTATTGTGCAATAAGTGGGTTGTAGCCTTCGCTTGAAAGATATAAATTTGCTTCATATTAGGGGTGTATACATTGGATACATTTACTTCCATTCTAGAGATACTTTGCTAAGGAGAACATGTTCCAGCCCCATCCATGTCACTATGAAAGAGGAAAAGTCACCATCTTTCTTTAAGGCTGCATAATATTCCATGGTATACATGTACACAGTTATGACTCAATAAAAAATAATTAAAAAAAAAAACAAAGATGAACAAAAATCAAAAGAAAGCAAAATGAACTTTTAAATGGCAAAAAAAAAAAAAGAAAACATAAAAATGTGAGAAATTAAACCTTTAATGGCTAAAAATAAAAAAAATAAAAAAAAATAAAGGTTTTAAAAAACAAATGTGGAACAAGTTTAGGTCATTCATGTCCATGGGTCAAATGAAGACAATGGAGTCTGGACCGAGTGAGTAACTGCAATAGGGCTAGAGAGCTCTTCAGGCTGGGTGTGGTTGCTCACACCTGTAAATCCCTGGGAGGCGGCATGGGCAGATTGCTTGAGCCCAGGAGTTTGAGACCAGCCAGAGCAAGAGCCAAACCTGTCTATACTAAAAATGGGAAAACTAGCCGGTGTTTCGGCACATGACTGTACGTCTAGCTACTCTGGAGGCTGAGGCAGGAGAATCGCTTGAGCCCAAGAGTTTGAGGTTACTCTGAGCTATGACACCGCGGAACCCTACCCAGTGTGACAGAGTGCGATCTGTTTCAAAGAAAAAACAAACAAACCAAAAAAAAAAACCTGTTCATTGTGCTACCAGCTCAAAACCATGAATTTTTAGCAGTTGGAGACAAGGAGCTGATGGGTCATTCAAAGCCCCCTGGGGGTGACTTCCCTTATTGGACACAAAATTGCCAAACTTCTCCTCAACTCTATCACCCCTGGGCACAAGTCCAGGTAATCATTCCTCATCAGCTTCTTGGACTAGGATGCTAAAATCAACAAGTGGTGAGAGGGGAGAAAGACAGATAGTTAAGGTTTTATCATACAGATACTCCAATCATCATTTAAAAACTCAACAAGCCCAAACATTTTTCTTATAATATAGACACAAACCTGTATCTCTCTCTTAAGAGTCTTAAGAGAACAGAATGGTATTATAAGGGAGAAAGAAAATTGGTACTATAGTTTTAAAGTTCCAAAAACATTCTGAGAAAATAAATCAGAAACACATGCAATGAATGTAAAGGGAAGGACGGAGGAGAGGTGGTTCTAAGATTCAGCTACTCTGCTGGGTATGTGGCTTTACACAACTCATTTAGCTGCTCTTTAACCCAAAGTAATGTCTATAAGAAACAGTTTTTCTAAACCACAGAGCAATGTCAAAATGCAAGTGGCAGGGTAGCACCCGTGGCTCAAAGGAGTAGGGCTCTGGGCCCATATATTGGAGGTGGCAGGTTCAAACCCGGCCCTGGCCAAAAACTGCAAAAAAAAAAAAAAAAAAAAAAAAAACCAAAATGCAAGTGGCATTATCTTCATCAATGAAAAAAATTTCCATAGAATCCAGTGACAAAGACAAAGAATATCAAACTCTTGGAGTCAAGAATTATAACAAATTATAACATGAATTATAATTATGAAATTATAAAAACATGTGAGTTATTTTCTAAAATGACACCCAAGATAAAAATAATAAATCACGGAGCCTATCGGGAAAAAATCCAGGCCACTTTCACCAAATTGCTCCTACTTTTGACAGCATCAAGCAAGACCAAGACGTAACTTCCTGATACAGACAACTCCACGTGGCTTGATGGAGTCATCTAGACAGCAGTGAATGATTCAGCCTGACATTTTCCTATTGACCTACCCACATCTACCTGAGTCACAAAGCTAAGCTTGGTCACTGGGGAAGTCACAGAAATAAAAGGGCTGCAAAGAAAACAGGAAAGGTAATTAACGGCCAGTGCCATCAGGCCATGAGCCCAGGGAGGTGAGGACTTGGGAAACTGATTAACACTTTATTGCCTTACAGATTTTAAATCAATAGCAAACTTTAGTGTACTTGGGATCGTGCAAGGAAACCCGTACTTATTTTCAGATGGGAGAGAGCGTGGTGCATGGCAGTCACGCGGAGCTGAGTCTGAAATCCGTCTCCAAGGTGTATATGCCCTCCAAACCTCAGGGCACAAGCTGGCAATTATGAGCCCCACCTCATGGGGCTGTTGGAAGAATGACAACCTGACTATAAAATCCTTCGTACAGTGTCTTGGGCCCTGTGCGTACTCAGTGAAGTCCTTACTATTAGCAGTGAAGTACTAGCGTGGAGTAGCCACTCAGTAAAGCTTCATTCCCTTTCTTTCTCATTTTATACTTTAAGGGTAGAAATATATTCCAAGCAAATGACGAAGAACATATAACAAAAGGCAGCATGCGTCTGATCAGGACTGAATTTTCCTAACGTTTACTTTCTCCTTCATTGTGGCTACAAAGATCAGTTTTACAATTTATAGGCCACAATTAGACCCTATGTATGTATACAAATGACAGATTAAATTTGACAAGGTATGAGGGTTTTTTTTGTAATCCAATATTTAATACAGTTTTTGAAATATTTTTTCCAGTGTCGCGATGTACAGTTATCATCCGTATTATGACACCTTCCCACTGCATGTTCCAGCCAAATCACCAGGACGATTGTGAACTGACTGATTGTGTCCCTTGTCCCCAGATGCATGCGCTGAAGCCCTCATCCCCAGTGTGAGGACATCTGGAGGTGGAGCTTTAGGGAAAATCACTGATATTCACCTGGAGTGCCACGGCCCACTGCCATGCCATGAGAGGATCTCAGGGATGCCACAAATGTTTTTAAAAATCATTAATTAAATTATTTTTGAAAGATGTTCAAAGTATAGTACACATATCCTTTTTTTAATGCTTTTTTTGGATCAACATAATTCAAGTGTGCCATGGAAGTTTAACTATACGTTTAAAGTGTGCCCTGAGATAAAAAAAAAAAAAAGAAAAAGAAAGAAAGGCTGAAAAACACTGGTTCAGATGAAGCACTGAGAGGACAGCCTTCACTGATAGGGTTAGTACCCTTGGAAGAAGAAAGAGACCAAAGCCATCTCTCTGCCGTGTGAAGACACAGTAAGAAGCTGGACAGAGGCCCTGACCTTGACCCTGCTGGCCTTCCAGCCTGCAAAAGAGAAATAAATAGAGAAAATTTATTTCTCTTTATTTCATGAAGAGAAATAAATGTCTGCTGTTTAAGCCGCTCAGACAGGTGTTTTGTTACAGCAGCTTGCGCTGATGAAGACAGGAAGCAAAGCTCTCTCTGAGTGTTGCAGAAAATTACATAATGTTTAGAAGTGTGCCCTGAACACTTCTCAGTCCTAATGTTACCTACCACTCACACAAGAACAGAAAAGACATAGCCCCTCTCCTGAGGTGGGTACCATAAAGACTAGAAAAATTCAGTGTTAATAAACAAACGCATACACAGACATGCATACATCTAGACATAGGTACCTTTAACAAAAGGTAATGATAATAACAAGTATTCAAAAACACCACAGGAACCTTTAACAAACATTAATGATAATAACAAGTATTCAAAAATACCTAGTCTGTATCTATAACGGAGAATGAAGAAGTCAAGAGCAATGAGACTATTGGGACGATTTTGCCCTTTATTTAAAAACATTCGGTAAAACATCAATTCTTACAAATAGAATCTTAAAAACCATTTTTATGATTAAAATTCATAGGAAGTCTCCCCTATTCTTTTATGAAAACTTCTGTAGATGCACACCTCCTCAGACTAAGGGGGCATACACAGAGCAAACACCCAACGCCAGGGCCAGATGTACCCATGGAACACATATGACCAATGAGCAAAGCCTTACTGCAAAGGGAAACATTCCTGTACAAGATCCATCAGAAAATCCATTTCACACTTCTAATTGAAAGCCAATTCAAATGTAATTTACCTTATCAGAGCCCTTCATTTAGCAAGGGTCAGAAGTACAATCAACAGAGATGACAATTACTTATGCTTGTCAAAAAATGACCTGGTAGCAGTAATGCTGAGCAGGAATAAACAAAACAAAACTGGGACTGCCACTCAAAACCATGAATATTACTGCATGAATGCATCTTCTTACAAACCAACACACTCTGAGAAAAAGCTTTTACTTAAAGCATCTCTGCACCAAATACAACCTTATTTGTCATTCTATGCTGGTGCCCTAATAGACCCTTGACCTTTCCCATATTGATGATCAAGGAGAAGTGAAACAACACTTCCGGCACCAAATATTAGACTTACCGCTCTCATCATCTATACTGAACCTCCCGAGACCACTGCCATCCCTGATGGAGTACTGGACCTCTCCGTCCCTTCCGGAGTCTTCATCTCGGGCAGTCACCTGCAGCACACTTGTTCCAACACGGGAGTTTTCTTTTACAGATCCAACCACAGCAAAGTCTGGGAAATAGGGGGTGTGGAGGTTTTCATTGACATCCACCACTTCCACCTCAACAAAGGAAACAGATGACAGAGAGACAGGCCGCCCTTTGTCTTTGGCCCGAACCGTGAGGTTATAGAACTGCTGCTTTTCATAGTCGAGCTCCTTGCTCAAGCGGATGGCGCCACTGGCCTTATCGATTTCAAATCTTCCATTATAGTCATTGACCAAAGAATAGCGCACTTGACCCCCCAGTCCAAGATCCGGATCGTGGGTCTCCAGCCAAGCAATGACGGTGCCAATGGGAAGATCTTCAAGAACCTTCACGCGGTAGCTGGTGGGGATGAAAGTTGGGGAGCAGTCGTTGACATCATCCAGGAACACTTTCAGAGTGACAACTGAGAACAGCTGCTGACCACTTTCTGCCTTGTCCCTGGCTTCTATTTTCAAAGAGTAGTTTGCTTTTGATTCTCTGTCCAACTGGTCAGCTACGTAAACGATCCCAGTTGAGCTATTGATGGCAAACTGCTGCGTGTCTGTCAAAACCGAGTAAGTGACTTCGCCATTAGAACCCAAGTCTTTGTCTCTTGCTTCCACTTGAATAATCTCAGTACCAATACTTGAGCTTTCAAGAATGTTAACTGAGTAACTGTCTTGAATAAAAACTGGGCTGTTGTCATTAGCATCCTCAACATTGACGGTCAGCAGCCTCCATGAAGATTTCTGTGGATTTCCTAAATCATAGACGGTAATATTAAGGAGATAAAGATCTGTGTGTTCTCGATCCATGGGCATAAGAACTTTCAGCTGCCCGGTCTCCATATCGATATTAAAGCAACTATCTGTATTTCCATCAGATATTGTAAATAGCACCTTCCCATTGAAGCCGGAGTCGGCGTCATAGGCTTTAATCTTGAGGATGTTAGCACCAACTGGTAGGTCTTCCTTCACAGCCACATCAGAAGGAAAAGACTTATCAAAATGTGGCCCCTGCCTATTAATTGAATAATAGTCAAGAAATCCATCTTCCAGATTCAGCTTCCCATTTGCTTTCGCCTTAATGAGTAGTTTCTCTGCCAGCTTTTGAGCAACACGAGTTTCTCTGCAACTGAAGCTCTTTGAAGACACCTTCCCATGAAGGACTGAAATGTTAATGGACATGGGGTCTGCAAGATTCTCTCCATCGGTTGCTGTAATTCTGAGGGCAAAATTGCCATTTTTAACTCCTGAATTCAACAATGACTTTTTAAGCTGTAAAACCCCAGAATCTGGGTTTAAATAAAAGAAGCCAAGTTCATTTCCAGAAATGATTTTGTACTTTACAAGTTCAAGTTCATCAATATCAATCGCTGAGACAGCTGTGATGTGACCACCGACTGGAAAGTCATATGAAATAACTCCCTGGCAAGCCACTTTTTCAAAGAGTGGGCTGTTGTCGTTAACATTTCCTATTCGAATTGTCACATTCACTTCGCTTTCATGGCGGTAAGGTGAACCCCAGTCAGAGGCTCTAACAATGAATCTGTAAGTTTCTGGAGAAGACTCAAAATCCAATTCTTCAGTTGTGCTAATGACACCTGTAAACTGGTTAATGGCAAAAGGTAACAGATTCAGGCTGGCAATACTGTAAGTGATGTACCCATTTTCTCCTTTATCCTTATCAAAAGCGGAAACTGTCAGAATGCTTGTCCCCACCGGAACACTTTCATTCACATAAGTATCATACTGTGTCTGCTGAAATTCTGGAGTGTGGTCATTGGCATCTTCTATGCCGATGACGACCTGTGCTCTTAAATCTCCTTCCTTGTTTGTCACCTCCAGTTTATAAACCTCCTTCTTAACAGTATTCAAGGGCTGTGCTGTAACAATCAGACCAGAGAGAGGATTAATTTTAAAGTACTCTGCATCCTCACCAGGAGATAATTTATATTCCACATCTAGCGGTTCAGGACTTAATTTTACTATCACGACCACAACCCCAGGAGGGGAAAACTCACTGACTGTCACATCATACATTTCTTTTTCAAATCTAACTGGGACGGTGTCTCTTTTAGGGTTGGCAATGTGAACGATCTTTAATGCTGACAACTTTTGAGGAGACCCCTTGTCTTTTGCTTGAAGAGTGAGATTGTAGCCATAGGAAAAGCTATCCCAGTCAACCTGCTTTCTCTCCCTAATCTTGTATTCGTTCAACCACTTTCCTTCCTTGGCCAGAAAGAACTGATCTAGAGGATCCCCAGCCACAATGGAAACAGACTCAATCTCTCCATTCGCCCCTTCGTCTGAGTCATCCACTGTCACCACTGCGTATGTTGGCTCTTTGTCTAATGAGGAGGGGACATGAGTGACCACGTGGATCGTTGGGGCATGTTCATTTACACGTTCAATATGAACATAAAGCTTTGCAGTACTGCTCACTCCATTGTTTCCATAAAGTTTCATTCCCCGGTCCACAGCCAGAATTTCCAGATCATACCTATTCTTTTCATCATAATTTAATCGTCCGCTTAAAGAGATGACACCACTTGTGGGATGAACTGAAAAGAGATCAACCTTGTTTTTAAAATAGTAGTAGAACTCTCCATTGGAACCAATATCGGCATCTGTGGCTGTCACCTGGGCAACACTAGTCCTCAGAGGTGTGCTTTCTGCTATCGTAACTGAGTATGTTGTGGGTGAAAACAGGGGCCTCAGATCATTCATATCTAAAACCTGTATATGCACTTTGGTCCATGCTTCCAAATCTTCTCCTCTGACAGAACCTTTTACGATCAATAAATAATTGTCCTGAATTTCCCTATTCAATATTGCCGAATTGCCACCCTTAGTTCTTATCCTGAGGAAACAGAAATCTGCAATGATGACTTCCTCTGCTTTGAAAAAGCCTTCTTCATCTCCGGATACAATCCTGTATTTAATATCCCAGGACAGATCTATGAGAGTGATGCCCATCCTGCTCTGGCTGTTTACGTAGGTCCTTGCTGCTGAGTTCTCGTACACTGTAGCATTATAAATGGAATGTGTGAAGTGGAAGCCCAGGGCTCCAGGCCCTGGCAGCCCCTGGGAGACAGTAGCCAAAAGCTTGAGAAGCAGGAGGATGAGGTAAGAAGACGGAGGCCGTGTACCCACACAGTATCCCATAATTACATCCATCACATCATACTTCCATCCTAGAGGGGGAAAAAAGAGAGAGAGAAAAGATGAATTAGCCACGACAGAAGAGAGAAAAAGTAGGAAACAACTATTATGACTTAACGCTTTGTAAAAACTTGATTATAAAATCTTTTTGCTAAAACATCAACACAAGAAAAAAAATCAGAAGACTCACCACTACTATATAATGGGGAATCCAGAATTACTAGAATTTAACCTTATTTTAATTTTTCTTAAATGATGTGTTTATATTGCTGAATGTTCATTAGTACAAAATTTCTTTCATTCTAAGAATCAATTGAAACACATACCTTATGCATTTATTTACCTTAGACTTAAAATTACGCTCTGGGTAATTATCCTATGGAAATATTTAGGCAAATTTTCATTACAACACAGTTAAAGGAAAAAAATTGAAAAGATGCCACATGTTTATCAGTAGAGAATCAATTAATTCATGATGCAATCATAAAATAAAATACTATGCAGTCATTAAAAGTAGCAACAAAGATGAGCACTTTCAGGTGCAGCGTGATGTAACGTTGAGCCAAAAAGGTAAAAATCAAACGGTGTATGTGGCAGGATTCTATCATTTAAACATCTGTATGTACAACTGCATCTTTATATTTTAAAAGGATTAACTTTTGGGCTGGGTGCAGCGGCTCACACCTGTAATCCCAGCACTTGGGAGGCCGAGGTGGATGGATTGCCTGAGTTCACAGGTTTGACACCAGCCTGAGCCAGAACAAGAGCTCATCTCTAAAAAGAGCATGGTGGGCGCCTGTAGTCCCAACTACTTCGGAGGCTGAGGCAAGTGAATCACTTGAGCCCAAGAGTTTGAGGTTGCTGTGAGCTGTGACGCTATGCCACTCTACTCAGGGCGACAAAGTGAGACTCTGTTCAAAAAAAAAAGGTTAACTTTTGTGGGATTTGAGGCCATGATTATATTTGCTAATTTTTCTTTAAAGAACATTGCTCATCAATGATTAACTAATTACTTTCATAATTACAGTCTTTTAAAGAAATGCTTTAAGGGGTTACTATTTGTTATTGTGCTTACTTTAAAACTGATTGAGATGTATGCGCAGTGCTGTGGGAAAGCACCGTGTAACAAAGACCAGAGCCCAATCTCGTTGTAGCTGCATTACCTAAATGATGTGTGTCAGTGGGCTACTGCTCAGAATAAGCGGGGCCAAGGGTCATTTCTTGAAAAACAAAAGTGCTCCCAATTATTTTCTAAACTACAGTAGATCCTCTGTAAGTTGGCCACCCAAGGGACTATAACAAACCAGTCAAAGTAGAGAGGTGGTCAGCATAAGGAACTAGGCCTAATGTACCAATATGCCTGGGGTACGTCTAGGTGGTCAGCATAAGGAACTAGGCCTAACATACCGATACGTACCCATGGGGCATGTCTGTCTATGATGATTAGGTCAACCTAAGGCTATGGTCAATGTAGGGAAGTGGTCAACTATGGAGGTTACACTGTATTAAATTGACAATTTCCACAACTTTATGACTAGGTATATTAAAATATAAAACTATTTTCCTATTTTTACCAGTAAAATCATCAAGTCTTTAATATACAGTTGAGGGGAAAGCTAAGTATTTAACGAGGAACAATTAAACGTATTTATACTCTGATGGCTCATAGTTTTAGAGCCTGCAAACACGAGTCCTTCCACAAAGCCACACTCCACAGGCCCTTGACCTCCTCCTTTGCAGGGAACGTGGAGATGAGAAGGGATGGGATACAAATTACTTAGTAGGCACCCAATGACACAGGCACTAAGTGTCAGTTATTTTTCCACTTTCTTCCAATGTTTAATCTTCACAGCAATCCTAAGGAAGAAATACTATTTTACCCAACTACATATTAGAAAACTGGAGGTCAGAGGAGTTGACCACTGGCCCAAGCAATGGCCCTGAGCTAGTAAGTAACAAAGCAGTTCTCAGACCCTAATCTTTCTTACTCTAAAATCCATCCTTTTCCTACCATCATTGTGTCAAAATTATTTATAAGCAGACATGAAATAATTAAGTCTCCTAGAAGCACATATAACATAACTACATTTTATTGAACTAGTTCACATGTATCATTGGTAAGGAAGCATAAAACTCACCAGCACCTCCTTTGGTTACCTTCTTTCTGGTTTAAAACTAGTTCCAATTATTGGCTATAAGCTGAAAATAAATCCCTTACACTAGTTGCACATATTAAAATATTAAGAATTACTTATATAGTTTATAAAACCTTTTCATATCCAAGGTGATAAGGCATATATTACGTGTATTAGAGTAAGGGAAAACAGCAAACCTCATTTTCCTAGTAGAAGATCCTAGATTAGAACTCAGGCTCTCTCCACACCCTATAAGGCTGTCCCATCTTTTTCCAGCTCTGCCTTACAAGAGGCTCTCATAAAGTGAAACCTGGGGCATGCGTAAGCTTGGCTCTAGCAGGGCATGAAATATGTCTTGCAGTTATCATCCGCTAATACCCAGAAAACATTGAACAACAGGCAGAAAAAGTCAAATTTTATACAGGGATTTCATAAACAAAACAGCAAAAATGAAAAGTGGAAGGAGGGGATAACTTCCTACAAAAGAAGTTAATTTCACATGAAACTCTTCTGTACTAAGGATGTGAAACAGTGCTGTGGACACTGGCTCTGGTAACCAGAGCAGGGACCAAGTCAGATGGCAGCTGGTGACCTTGCTCAGTAGATTCCTAGAGTGGGTTTCTGCATGGTGTCTGTGGAATGTTCTAGAATGGTGGAGAATCCACAGGGCCACCTGGAGGTGCCTGTTTTGCAGAACACACTCGGCTGAAACATGGGAGAGACAGACCCTCTTTAGCTTGCACAGATGTGCACTAGCAGAAGCCTTAATAATACTCCTATCCCTCAAGAGATTCTTCAGTTTCATCATCTGAAAAGGCTGCAAAGCTGTGGACAAATTTTAGGCTCACTATTCACATGTGAATATGTGAACACGGTGAGTAAGAACAAGGCTCTCGTCAGGGAATACGCTTAAAAGTGAAAAGCTAGGGTCACTCCTAGAATGCTCCAGGGAAAATGCTTTTTTTGTATTTTCTGCCCCATTTCCCACTCACTATTCCACAGGGAGGAGAATGCCTCTACGAGCAGCTTTGCTCATACTTTTGCCCAAGGAGTCTGGACTCCCCAGTCATCAGAGAGGAAAAGGGGCAAATTCAGTTCAGCTGAGTTTTTCTTAGTCTGTCCCCCTGAACGTCCGACCTCTACCAAAGGAAGCCTGATGGGAGGAGCCCCACGTGGCCATCATTCCTTTCCCAGCATCCAGCACAGTGTGACCACATAGGGAGCAAACAACATTGGTGAGTCGTACAGATCATTAAGATGCAGACTTAACAGAGGCCCAGGAAACGTCAGCATGCTCAGCTTCCAAATTCTCCCAAAGTAAGCACATCTTATTTCAGGAAACAAAATCAAGAAATTACACAGGTCCAAAGGAGCCCTAACGATCACCAGTCCAATCTCCTGAGTTTTCAGATGAGGAAAGTGAGACTCATAAAGAGGAGGAGATTCCCCTAATACCAGCTTTCAGGTCTCCAGGTTCAGAGCTAACACCACGCTGAAACATGCATCAGCTGAACTAGTTTTCATTGGGTAAAACAACAATTTTAGGGCTGCAGATTTCGGAAGCGATTGTTTTTCTCTGACATTTTATCCCTCTCCCTGGCGCTATTCCATCCTCTCAGAAGTTAATTGTTTATAAGTAAACATGTAAGTACCCTGGGAGACCAGTTACTTGTACAAATACCTCTCTCTATACAAGAAGAAAGAAAGCTGTCATAAAATGAAAACACATAATTCAATTTAGCTATTTGAAAATTGGTACTTTAGCATACCGAGATTTTCTTTCAGCAAGGTACGCAGATGCTGGGATATTTCTTTTCTTATTAAACAGAATCAATAGCCTCAAATGCAACTGAAAAAAAGCCTCAAAACAAACTTAAATAGAATAATTTGATTGTGTACAGAAATTCATTTTTACTCCAAAAAACCTGAGCAAAACTAAGCTTGTCAGGTTTGTTTGCTGAAAGCAAAGTATCTCATAAGGTTTGGTATCTTTATTTTTGCAAAAGCTCTATCTGAAATAAATTATTTAAAAAGCCTTGTATTTTTCCCATTGATTTAGGAAATAAATGAATGCTGGAAGCTAGGAATGTTATAAAATTTTGTATTCCCTCTTTTTCTAGCATGCCAAGACAAGTGTTCAGGTATCTTTTTAAAAAGTAATATTGCTTTTCCACACCAAAGCTGAGCTATTTTTGAAGCCAATTCAACAGTTAGGGTGTCTTAGATGTTCTGCACATTGATTTATTCTACTGCTTCTGGATTATTCGAAAGAAAGCACTTAGTTCCCAGCCTCAGAGCCCATTTTCTATGACTTAGTAACATAATCAATAATTTCTGATATAATCTCCCAACAGATCATGGAGCCATCAATCTCCGAGACATTCCTGCCAGGCCTCTCCATCCTCTGCTTCCTCTGCAGGACGAGCTCCATGTGGGACTCGGAAGGGCATGAAGATTTTTCTTTCTAGGGATGAATAAATACCAGAGATCTTGAGGGCAGAGAACAGAAATGACAAAGGCCACTTCTCTGGGACAAGCTGGACTCTGCAGGGTGCCTCTGCTTGCTTTAGTAACCTGATAAGGCTATTTTCTGCCACCATTAATCTGGCCTCCTTAAATAGCTGAGACTTCAAACAGTAAGAAAGGCATCTTTAAAAAATAGTCTATTTTTACTCCACCTCTTCCTATCCTTTATATTTTGAAACTAGTTTTGTTAGCGAGATAAAGAAGATACTCGGGAAACATACTATGATGGGAAACAAAGAACAGTGGGCGAGGTCCCACCGATTGCATATTGCAAGAGTACATGTCAAATATATATATATATATTTTTTTAATTTTTATTAAATCATAATTGTGTACATTAGTACAATCATGGGGCACAATGTGCTGACTTCATATACAATCTGAAATATTTTCATCAAACTGTTTAACATAGCCTTCATGGCATTTTTATAATCACTATATGTAGACATTGGAAGAAAACGTGTCAAATATATTAATAGTGGAGTATAAATGTCTAAACACAACAATTAAATAAGTGAAGTGAACGCTATGTTAACCAGTTTGATGTAAACACTCCAAATGGTGTACAAAATGAACACATTGTACCCCGTAAACGTAGTAATGGACATGGTTATGATCTAATAAAATTTAAAAAAGAAAGAAACAAAGAACAAAGTCAAAACATGAACGGTCTCCCCCGACAGGAGTCCTTGATAATGACGACCTGTGTCCGAACTGAAAATGGAAGGTCAGTTGCTGCTCAGACGTGTGATGTGACGGAGCTCTCGGCAGCTGTATAACACACACTCCGGCAACTAACTGCCCGGGTCTGAATCCCAGCCCTGACTTTTACCAGCTGTGCAATGGTGGGCAAGTTATTTAACCTCTTTGTTCCTCCGTTTATTCTTTTATAAAATTAAACAATGCCTACCAATTAGGATTTAAGTTAACAAATACAAAACATTTAAAACAGTTCATGACACATAGTAAGTACATAATTTTTATCTATTATGATCATTAACTAAAGCAGATGTTAGAGAAGACATCTGTAAGTCAGGAGATTTGGGCCGGGGGGATTTACAACCTACTCTATATCAAAGGTCAAGGAAAGGATGTCTTTACTAAAAGCAGAGGAGGATTACTATATTAGCCCCAAAGGTCGCAGAAATCTGAGTTGAATCAGGCTTGGCCATTTACTGTCTGTGTGTCTTGGGTCTGGGTGACCTGGGACTAATAGTGAAAGCTTCGTGAGTTTCAATTTCCTTATCTTTAAAATTGGGATTATAAGAGTTCTCACTGTCATGTGCAAGGCCCAGCATAGTGTCTGGCACCTAGTAAATGACCCATAAATATTAACTGACATAATTCGTAAAGTGTTCAGAAGCAAGGACACGAAACACAAGACAAGTACAAATTGAGTTAAGGATAAATGGTCTGGAGGGGGGGGTACCCCTCATAACGACAGCTGCCCTTCTACAGGTCCCAGACTTGGGTCAGGGTCAGGGTCATTGCCGCAGAGGGGTCCTGCATGGTGACATGGCCAAGGTCTATTCTAACTCCTGTGCATGCACTTTCAAACTTAGGAAACTATACTTGCACAAGGGAACCGCTCCTCAGAACTGGCATTTAATTCCTAGGGATCTCAAGCAAGATTTGTCCTTGCAATGATGAATCCTGGAAAAGCCAAATATTGCTACGCCCGACCTTTCAGAGCAGCCTATCCTGATACTACTCAAATTACCATCCTTCTGGCATTCCCTTATGCTCTGGATCCTTGCTCCTGAAATCAGTTATAGACTGTCTATAAGACACACTTGGAAACCAAGTGTTATTCTAGCTGCTGCTAATGGCTACCAGAAAAGAAGAAAAATGTTTACTGCGTGGGTTGTTTTGTTTTGTTTTTAAATACAAACCACTGTAGCTAAAGCATGTATAAGATGATATACTAGGTATTTGGATCACAATAACTCATGGCATGCCACTACTCACATTATATCATAAAATACTGGGCCAAAACCACGTAAAGTCACTGAGTTTACAGCCAAAAGGATCATAAAATTGTCTAGACCAACACCCTAGTTTTACCATTGAGGAAACAGATTGAGAGAGGTTAAATGATGTGGACAAGGTCACACAACTTGCCCTTAAAATAGCTAAACCTGGACTTAAGATCGCCGTCGTAAATTCGACTCTGTTTTA
>CAUYRH010032718.1:0-28909 GCA_963574655.1 Perodicticus potto | reverse complement strand
GTGGCCACAGCACTCTATCGAGGGCAATAAAGTGAGACTGTCTCTACAAAAAAAAAAAAAAACTCACTGGAGATGATGCTATGAATAAAAGATCACAGTCCCCGTTCTTACAAAGTTTACATTTTAACAGAAGAAGACAACTTATAAACAGATATTAGAGATAAATTCAGAAAATGAATGGCGGGTGCTAGGAAGGAAATGCACTGTGGAAGGGCCTAGCAGGGGTTCTCAACCTTCCTAATTGCCGCGTTGTTACAAATGGAAGAAAGGGGTCACAACCCACAGGTTGAGAACCGCTGGAGAATAACAGAGAGGAGGGGAATCCTTTCAACAGGGGTCAGGGGAGCTTATCTGAGGAGGGGACAGTGAGGTAAGCCTGCAAGACAACAGGATATGTTGTTGAGGTATGCCAGAACCTCTTCAGGAAGGAACTTGAGGGGGAATCATCTCCGAGGTGGACCAGAACAGAGCGCAAAGAGCTCCCTGAGCAAAGGGGAGACTAGTGTGCTTCCGCTTAATGAATAAGCTGAAGAGTGAGATGAGGTCAGAGAGAGCTAGGCTGGGAGCTGCTGGGATAAGATAAGGAACTTAGGTTTTCCTCTAGTTGCATTGGGAAACCTGGAAAGGATTAAAATAAGAGAACCACCGACGCAACTTGATTCACTTTTTTTAAACAGTATGTTTACAGATTGATGGGAAATTGCAAAAAAAAAAAAAAAATTATAGACTGGTCTCATGTAAATCCTTCATCCTCCTGCCCAATGTGAGTATCTTATACTACTGCAAAATTGACATGGCTGCAACCCACAGAGCTTACTCAGACGTCACTAGTAATGCGCACTAGTACATGTACTTGTGTGTGAGACTAGTTCTTGGCAATTTCAGCACACTTAGAGTTTTCCAGGACCACCACCACAATTGAGACGCAGAAGTTTTCGGTCTCCATGGGGCTTCATGGTGATACCCCTTTATAGCCACACACACTCCCCCTTCTCGGGTCCTCCCCGCTGGAAACCGCTAATCTGTTTTCCATCTCTACAGTCATAACATTTCACGAATATTTTATAAATGGAATCATACGGTATATAACTTTTTGAAATTGGCTATTTTCACTGGCCAGAGAATTTCCTGAGTTTCATCCAACTTGTTGCCTTTATCAATAGTTCGCTTTTTTTTTGCTGAGTAATACTCCATGGTATGAGTGTACCATAGTTTAAGTATTCACCCACTGGAGGACTTCGGGTTGCTTCCAGTTTGGGGCTATTATGAACATACGTATGTGGGTTTTTACATGAACTTGTTTTCATTTTTCTGGAATAAATGTCCAGGAATGCATTTGCTGCATTGTATGGTAAGGACATGTTTAGTTTTAATAGAAACTGCTGAACTATTTTCATTTTTCTCTTACTGTTTATTTTTTTCATTATAATTTCTCTTGGGTTATTTGTCTGCTGAACTATTTTCCAGAGTTGCTAAGCCGTTTTATATTCCCATTGTGATTGGATTATTAGCGATCCAGTTTTTCTAAATCCTCGCCAGCATTTTGTGTTATCACTCTTACATTTAAAGCTTTGATTTCTTTCATCTGCATTCTGTAATTTTTAGCAAGTGAATCCTGTACGTGTTTTGTTAAATTTATACTCACATATTTCATTTCTTTGGAGTCACTGTAAACACTCTTGCGTTTTCACTTGGTTTCTACATATCGTATTCCTTGTTAGTAGAGATGTTTTGGTGTGTTCATCTTATAATCTGTGATTTGAGATTGTTGACATAAACAGTAATGTCTACAAATCAGGGCAAATTATTTTCTAATCCGTATTTTCCCCCCCAATCTGTGTGTTTTTTATTTTGTTGTTCTGGCTAGAGGTTTTGGGACTGCGTTAAATAAGAGTGATAAAAGTGGGTGTCCTCACTTTCTTCTTAGTCTTGAGGGAAAAGCTTCTCCTCTTTTACCATTTAGTATATTGCTGGTAGATTTCAGTTGATTAGTTTCCCTCTATTTCTATTTTTCTGAGAGTTTTTGTGAATGGATATTGCATTTTATCAAATATCTTTTGCACATCAATTGATATGATCGTGTGAATTTTCTTCTTTAGTTAAATTGTAAATAACATTATTTGATTTTCAAATATCAAACCAGCCCTGTATCCCTGGAATAAACCTCATTTTGTCATGGCATACAATTTTTTATACATTGCTGAATTCAAGTTGCTAATTTTTGAATCTAAATTCATGAGAGATACTGGTTGATTTAAATTCTAGAAGTTCACTCTGAGGCTGGGCAAGGTGGCTCATGCCTGTAATCCAAGCACTCTGAGAGGCCTAGGCCAGTGGACCCTTTGAGCTCAGGAGTTCAAGACCAGCCTGAGCAAGAGCGAGAACCCAACTACTAAAAATAGAAAAACTAGCCAGACATTATGACAGGTGCCTGTAGTCCCCACTACTCGAGAGGTTGAGGCAAGAGTATCACTTGAGCCCAAGAGTTTGAGGTTGCTATGAGGTATGACACCACAGCACCCTATCCTGGATGACAGAATGAAACTGTGTCTCAAAATTTATTTATTTATTTATTTTTATTTTATTTACTTAATTTTTTTGGAGACAAAGTCTCACTATGTTGCCCTTGATAGAGTGCAATGGCATCACAGCTCACAGCAACCTCAAACTCTTGGGCTTAAGCGATTCTCTTGCCTCAGTCTCCCAATTAGCTGGGACTACAGGCACCTGCCACAACACCCAGCTATTTTTCTGTTGTAGTTGTCATTGTTGCTTAGCTGTCCTGGGCTGTGTTCGAACCTGCCAGCCTCGGTGTATGTGGCTGGTGCTGTAACCACTGTGCTACAGGTGCCGAGCCAGTCTCAAAAGTTTAAAAAAGTTCATGCTGATATCTTTGTGTGTGAGACATTGAGTGAGAATGGCAGCTGGGAAACCAAAGAGAAAGCCAGTCAGAGTGGTCCAGATGCTATCCTGGATTATAGCTACGTCAGTAGAGGAGGTATCATTGGACTCAGGATATGTTGTGGAGGTAGAGTTAATGGAACTTGCTATTGGATTAGCCATGGCTTGTTGTGACAGAGGATTGGTGAAGGAAGGGGGAATCTCAAGGAGGGTAGCAGCAAGGAGAAGAGACTCCATTCTTTGAGATGGGAAAGGTTGGTGAGGGGAAAGCCAGACAAGGGGGTGGGATGCAAAAGTCAAGAGCACAGACATAGGAAGTGTAAGGTGCCTAGTAGAACTCACGTGCCAAAGTTAAGAGTTAGAGATCAAGTCTAGACCCAAGAGTAAGAGGTATTGAAAGCTGTGGAATTATATGACATCACCTAGGGGAAAAGAGCAGATGAAAAGAGGAAAGGCCAGAGACACAAGTTGCACAAGTGTCACGTCCCTGAGGTCATTAACCTCAGCTGTGGCTCTAAAGAAAGAACCCAACGTGACTCTGCTTTATAAAATATAGTAACATTTACTAATACATATGTGTTTTTCATCTGATGATTATAAGACTATAGCTAGATAATATTCTAAATTGTTTAAAAATCGGCAAAAGCATAAGGGATTCACCAACATTTAAATAGGATTGGATTTTTTAAAAGACATCTTTTAGGAATGATGTTAGGAATGTCCTGGAAATGTTCACTTGGAGCAGTATGCTATCCAGTGGAATATTCACTGGCCGTGCTGGCTACTGAGTGCTTGAAATGTGGCTATGCGATTGAGGAAATGAATTTTTATTTTATTTAAATGTAAATAATTAGATGTGGCTGAGGCTACAATATTGGGCAGTGCCAGTCGAGGACTTGCATCTTGAATTTGATTTGATCACTTAATACTACAACTCTGTAATTCATGTAGCTGCTTCAAAGGATTGCTACAATCAGACAAGCAATTAGAAGACTTGAGGTTTGCAGTAGAGATTTAGGATGAACTGTGAGCAAGTCTCTTTGAATGATTAATTATCAATGACTATATTAATTTAGCTATCAAGTTAGCTCTATTAGTAAGATCTAGTATGCGTGTTACTTTGAGCAAATCATAAATACTAATTCTTAGTTTTCTCAACTGTATATGGGTGTTGAGAATAGAAAGTGTGGATGAAAATTTTAAGGAGTTAATTCATGTACTTGTCTCACAGCAAAAAGGCAAAGACGATGTGTCCAGTACACACTAGCTGCCTTTAATCAAAACAGACATTATAGAAAAATAAACATAAAAAAAATAAGAAGAAGTTAGCTGATTACTCCATACTGAACCTCAGAGTCAAAGCATTCTATAATAGGCATACTCTTATCTGACAATGTGAATGTTACTTTTTTTGCATTATTATTATTATTATTGCTAAAAAAAAGAAAAGAAAAGAAAAAGTGTAGCAGTGCCTGTGGCTCAAAGGAGTAGGGCACCGGCCCCATACGCCGGAGGTGGTGGGTTCAAACCCAGCCCCGGCCCAAAACTGCAAAAACAAAAAAGAAAAATAAACATAGCATCTCTTCTGAATATAGGAGTATTTTTTAAAGACAATTTAATTACTCTTTGGGTTTGGACAATATATAGACCTCAGGCTTCCTTTGAACTAGGACTAATTAAAGACATACCACTTCCTCAAATGAACTCAAACTTCACCATCCTCAGTCAATCGACACTGTATTTTTCCATTTCAAGTCATTCTTTCCTTCTTAAGAATTTTTGAAAATCTGACAAGTACAAAAAATAGCTAGACTTTCATTCTTCCCTTGTCTTTAACACAAACAGTAAATGGGCATATTCATCGTTTCATTCCCCCTGTGTACAGCAACTCTACAGAGTAAAACAAATATTTGTTCCTATAAATAGGTATTTGGTATCACTTGAAATATTAGAAACCTGTCCCAGTAGTCTTTCATCCCATTCTAGTTTTAGATTTTCACTTCATAAAAACTTGATTTTTAGGGCTGGGTGTGGTGGCTCACACCTGTAATCCTAGCACTCTGGGAAGCCAAGGTGGATGGATTGCTTGAGCTCATGAGTTTAAGACCAGGCTGAGCAAAAGTGAGACCCCGTCTCTAAAAAATAGCCAGGTGCTGTGGCAGGCACCTGTAGTCCCAGATACTCCAGAGGCTGAGGCAAGTGAATCTCTTGAGCCCAGGAGTTTGAGGTTGCTGTGAAGTTAAGATGCCACAGCACTCTACCCAGGGCGACAAAGTGAACTCTGTCTCACAAAAAATAAAAACTTGATTTTTCACTTTCCCCAAATATATTTTAAGATATCTATGAAATATTGATTCCTTGATCTTTGCATGAATATAATTCGCCTTTGGTTTGCTCTTATTTGGCATCTAGGTGCAGGACAGATGTAGGAAATATGGGTTGCATGGCTGGGCAAGGTGGCTCACACCTGTAATTCTAGCACTCTGGGAGGCCAAGGCAGCTAGATTGCTTGAGTTCAGGTGTTCAAGACCAGCCTGAGCAAGAGTGAGACCCTCCAGGTCTACTAAAAATAGAAAAGCTAGCTGGGCATCTGAGAAGGCACCCATAGTTCCAGGTGGGCGGGATGCTGTGGCAAAAGGATTGCTCACGCCCAAAAGTTTGAGGTTGCTGTGAGCTATGATGACTCCAGGGCACTCTACACAGGGTGACAGAGTAAGACCCTGTCTCAAAATAAGAAAAGAAAAGAAAATATTGGTTGCATTGGTAATTCTTTTGTTTGTTTGTTTGTTTGAGAGACAGTCTCACTATGTCGCCCTGGGTAGAGTGCTGTGGCATCACAGCTCAAAGCAACCTCCAACTCCTGGGAGTGAGCAATCCTTTTGCCACAGCCTCCTAAGTAGCTGGGACTACAGGCACCTGCCACAATACCCAGCTATTTTTTTGGTCATAGTTGTCATTGTTTTGCAGGCTTGAGCCAGATTCGAACCCTGGCCAGCTCTGGTGTATTTGGCTGGCACTTTAGCTGTTTGAGCCACAGGCACTGAGCCTGCATTGGTAATTCTTATTTGTTGGTTTTGCTTACTCTTGGTGATCTGAGAGGAAAAAAAGAATTAACATCTTACCTTTCTTTGTTTGCCATAATGTATTTATAACACATCATAAGACAGAATGCTTATTATATAAAAAGATATTCGGAAATAACCAATTTTGTTTAGATTTGCTTTTATTATTTCATGTGATTTATTTCTATATGTAAGCTATTATTGAATAAATAAAAGAGAGAAAACTGTTAACTATGTCACACAATCTACCCCTAACATTGACCTTAACAGTCCTGAAGGATAAAAGCACAGGGGAGAATTTGATGAGTTACTAACTCTGTTATGTCCATTTAATAAAATAAAGGCATATAAAGAAGACACGTGTGTACCCTATCACTATTCTATTCTGTTGTTTAGCCATCTTCCCTTATACAAGTCTTGTATCATACAACCTAAATAATTCACATTACACTTTAAATCTACTTTGTTTAATGCAGTGAATCAATGTGAATAACTGAACAAAAAGCTTTCTGCCAATTTTGGTGAAAAGAGAGTCCCCCCTTTTTTGTATTTGTCATCCTGTCTTACGTAGTCCTAAAACAATTATTATCATGCTTTAGATATTTTCCCACTGTGATTCGCTGCCATAGAGTCATTTCTGCCTTGATTTATAATTACTCCTTTAGGATTATTTGTTGATCATTTTTGTATTTCCAAACATTTCTCTAGTATGTCTGAATTAAGTCTCTTAAAATGCAGCAAGATAGGAATTGCATTTAAATTATTTTAATTTTTTTTTTTTTTTTTGAGACAGAGCCTCAAGCTGTCACCCTGGATAGAGTACTAAGACATCACAGCTCACAGCAACCTCCAATTCCTGGGCTCAAGCGAGTCTCCTGCCTCTGCCTCCCAAGTAGCTGGGACTACAGGCACCCACCACAACGCCCGGCCATTTTTTGGTTGCAACCGCCATTGTTGTTTGGTGGGCCCGGGTTGGATTCGAACCCACCAGCTCAGGTGTACGTGGCTGTTGCCTTAGCCTATTGAGCCACAGGCGCCGAGCCAGGACACAGCTTTTAACAAAAAGTCACGTGTGTGTGTGTGTGTGTGTGTGTGTATACAGAGGGTGCCAAAAAACATATGCACATTTTAAGGAAGGCAAAAACTGCATTAAAATTGTAATACTCAATATATACCAATACCTTTTGTTATCTTGTATATTGTAACTTGTCTCTCTTGTAATTGCCAGAAGTCAAATGTGACTTGAGTATTACAATTCATTAATACAGTTTTTTTCCTTTCTTAAACTGTGTATACATTTTTTTGGCACCCTCTGTATTATACATCCAGTCCCTAGATGACAAATAAGATAGTTTCTGTACATTTGCTCTTAGGTAAAATGTGCCTCTAAGTTGGAACAGGTACATTTACCTGTTACCTACAACAGCCTCCGTCTGTAAGGGCACGTTGTACGTCAGTCAGATGTTACAACTCGGGGATTTACTCTAATAGGGTCAGTTCATAAGAGCAAGTTGTATGTAAGACAGAAGTTTGTAACTCGGGGACTGCCCGTAATTACAAATTAACATAAGTGCTATGAGGAGAAAATACGGAGAATCCAGGACAGACTGCTCTCAATTTGTTTTTTCTGTGAATATTCCAGTTTAATCATGAGCTCCTTAAAAAGAGACACCATAGGGCGGCGCCTGTGGCTCAGCGAGTAGGGCGCCGGCCCCATATACCGAAGGTGGCGGGTTCAAACCCGGCCTTGGCCGAACTGCAAAACAGAAAACAAACAAACAACAACAAAAAAAAGAGACACCGTATTCTACATCACTTGGTTAAACTCAGAGTCTAACCCATCCTAGATACACAGGGGGTGTTTACTGATGATGACAGTGGCAGTGAGGAGAACTGCACTGTTTGGGGGTGACTGCAGGCACCGGACACTGAAGGAATTGTACTTTTCTTTGCATCCTTGCAAGAAGAAAAGAACCTACAAAATGCGTTCTTATGGTTTTAATTTAAAATGCAACAAACCATTTGTGTGTGTTTTATCTCCAGCAAGGGGCTAAAAATTATTTTGAAATCCCTTCCCGCTTGTTCCGAATGTACATGAGTGTCCGTCCCTCTCCAGTTACTGCTGTTTAGGACCACGCACGGTGGTGTGCTGGCGAATGTGTACTAACTGATTCTCTCAAAGGAACAGATGTACAGTATTTGCCAATTTCTGTAGTGTAAATATTCCCACTGCCAATTTAAAGCTATGCACAGTGACACATTTTTAAAATGCCATACAGATACAGTAGACATAAATAACCTCAACAGCATAGTTAGCAGTAAAATGCAGCAAAATATCAACTAGCAGTGAGTTGTGAGTATTTAAAATCTTTTTGGATGTGCTTAAGTTATAAGTTAATATAACTCAACTTTTAATAATGGCTATATTTATCAGCTGGCATATAAAATCCCTAAAAATTTCACAATTGGTTCCCATGAGTTGGCTCTCCACTGACTATGCAGTTTAGTAGACCCAAGTATGTCCCAACTACACTAAATTAAGTCTTTAGTTAGACAAAGAGGGGAAGCAAAGTTGAATCTTGCTTACTGAACTCCAACTCCCTCCCCAAGCTCGGCAGAATAGCTGAATATCACACAGAAAGCTTCGGTGTAGCAATACAACAAATTAGCTTACCCAAGACCCATTCCTGCCCACTTCCTTCCCTGTCTGCTTCTACTATAAAGGCTAGAAAACCTAAATATTCTTTTTCTCAACTTCCCATGGGGCTGAGTGGCCAACGAACATAAGAAGTGATGGGAGATAGAAAGTGGTCTGGAAACACTTTCTATTTTCCTGATAAAAGTCCTGGGAGTGTCTCTCCCCTTCTCCCTGATGTCTGGAGCTGTGGCAGCCATTTAAAACAACGAGACAATATCTGTGGGAACTAGCCAAGAGAACTGAACCACTATTGGCCGTAGGTTTAGTGGGCTCCCAGACAAAAATGAAACCAGCAGATCCAACACCAGGTTTAGTGTTATGTGAGAGAAAAAGCTCTAATTTCTTTTTTTTTTTTTTTTTTTGAGACAGAGTCTCACTTCGACACACTTGATAGAGTGCCGTAGCGACATAGCTCACAGCAACCTCAAACTCTTGGGCTGAAGTGATTCTTTTGCCTTAGCCTCCCAAGTAGCTGGGACTACAGGCACCCAACACAACGCCCGGCTATTTTTTGGTTGTAGTTGTCATTGTTGTTTGGTAGGCCTGGGCTGGATTCGAACCCATCAGCTCCGGTGTATGTGGCTGGCGCCCTAGCCACTGAGCTACAGGTGCCAAGCCCCAAAGCTCTAATTTCTTTACGATCTTATGTTTTCTTTTTATTTACAGCCAAAACCACTCCTAGCCCATATACATAGAAATTTCATCTGTTCTGGCTTCCATTCTCTGGAAAGGGAATAAGAGAAAAGGCAAGTGATATGCCAAGCATGGTGCTGGGTGGTTTTCACACTTCATTCTCTTTAAGTTTCACAACAATACCATGAGAGATATTTATAAAAATGTATCATTTATCGTGCTTTAGGTTTTTAAGGAAGATTTGGCTTTAGGTTTTTAAGGAAGATTTGGCAAGTGCTGCAATTGTGTGGACTTTGAAAAATTAATTTCAGAGTAAGTTTGTAAAGGTTTGACCACTTATCCTTCAGTAAATTAAAAGTCCATCACTGGCCAGGCGAGGTGGCTTACAACTGTAATCCCTGCGCTCTGGGAAGCCGAGGCGGCATATTGCTTGAGTTCAGGAGTTCGAGGCAAGCCTGAGCAAGAGTGAGACCCTGTCTCTAAAATCTAGCTGTGCATTGTGGCAGGTGCCTATAGTCCCAGCTACTTGGGAGGCCGAGGCAAGAGAATCACTTGAGCCCAAGAGTTTGAGGTTGCTGTGAGCTACAATGCCACGGCACTCAACCCCAGGGCAACTGAGTGAGACTCTTGTCTCCAAAAAACAAACAAACAAAAAGGTCCATCACACAAGGGCTGGGTGAGGTGGTTCATGCCTGTAATCCTAGTACTCTGAAAAGCCAAGACAGGTGGATGGCTTGAGTTCAAGACCAGCCTGAGTAAGAATGAGACCCCATCTCTACTAAAAATAGAAAAATTATCCAGGCATTGTGGGCGCCTGTAGTCCCAGCTATTCGGGAGGCTGAGGCAAAAGGATCGCTTGAGCCCAGGAGTTTGAGGTTGCTGTAAGCTATGACGCCATGGCACTCTACTGAGGGCAACATAGTGAGACTCTGTCTCAAAAAACAAACAAACAAACAAAAGTCCATCACACGATTTGGATAAATGAGACAACAAACTTCATACCGACAGACACAGCATCCCTACCTACCTCTGTCAAGCAACCAAGGACATTTGGTTTAATTAACTAACACCCTGGGAACACCTTTCCTTATGTCAAAGTTTGCCCAGACTTCAACGAGATTAAGGAAAAGGTTTATCTCCCTGGGCCTGGGTGGTAGGGGCAGTGGTACTTTCTGTGGTGTGGGCTCTCTTAGGCAGGTCAGAGACCAACTGGCTCAGTGGGAGTCGGGAGGGGAAATGGGAGGGAGAAATGCACTTCCAGGGCTCAATCAGCCAATCAACCAGGAGTTGGAATCCAGGAGGCCTTCGTTATATAAGGAAGGTGGAGGCTTCCCAAGCATGAGTCAGGACTGGGAAACTCCAGACGGTGACAAGGAAGAAAAGGAGGGGGCGGGGTGACAGAAGCCACATCACAGAAACTATATAAACAGCAAAGAATACACTCTGTCTCCAGTAGTGGGATTCCCACCATTTAGTCATTCTGAGGAGGGAGCCGTTCACTGATGGTCTACTAGAAGCTAGGTCCTGGAGCAGATCGGTGAATTATGTAGCAGACATAGCTCCTGCTCTTATGAAATCTACAATCTGGCAGAGAAAACAGCCAGTTAAAACAAGTTGCAACAGGTGAGATGAGTATTACAAAAAGGAAATGATACTGTTTATATTCATCCTCTTTTCTATTTATGGTGTTATGTGGTGAGATGGAAGGAAGAAAAAGCTCAGGACAAGAACATCTGGTGGTCCCTGTGTACTTCAAGTACAAATATTTTTAAGTTGTGAATCCTTGGGTAAATCTCTTTACTCTCTCCATGTTTTTCTTGGTTGTAGTTGTCATTGTTTGGCAGGCCCAGGCTGGATTTGAACCCGCCAGCTCCGGTGCACATGCTGGGGCCTAGCCGCTGAGGTATAGGCACCCAGCCCTTGACGTTCTTCTTTAAAATAAGGCCAGGGGGCCGGGCACAGTGGCTCAAGCCTATAATCCTAGTACCCTGCGAGGCAGAGGCAGGTGGATTGCCTGAGCTCATGAGTTTGAGACCAGACTGAGCCAGAGGGAGACCTGTCTCTAAAAAAACAGCTGGGCACTGTGGCGGGCACCTGTAGTCCCAGCTACTTGGGAGGCTGAGACAAGAGAATCGCTTAAACCCAAGAGTCTGAGATTGCTGTGAGCCATGATGCCACCGCACTCTACTGAAGGTGACAAAGTGAGACTCTGTCTCAATAAATAAATAAATAAATAAATAAGAATAAATAAAAATAAAATCAGGTCAGAATAATTATGAATAGCTCTCACCATGCTGTTTTTATGATTGCCCCCATTTTAAATAGTCCCATTGTGTCTCAAAATGTGTGTCCCAAGGAACACAGTTTCCTGAGCCTGTCTTCTCTCTACATGATTTGGGCTTTCTGGGCCTTCCTTACTAATATCAAGGGACCCACAATTGAGGCTGATCAGTGCTGCTGGCTGTACCAACATTCTCCAGGAAGGCTAGATCTTTTGAACTGGTTCTTCAGATAAGTACATTTTCAAAACAGTAAATCTTAACTGAAAGTCTTAAATAAGCACATTGGAGAACCAAGAATAAGCTTCAAGAACACCTTTCAATGAATGCCCCAAATGCATGCAAAACTGTATGTGTGCATGTGTGTGTGTAATGAAAAGGAGTTCATAGTGTTCGTTCAAAGGTGCTCACACCTCAAAAGAATATGATGTGATCATTGATATGATCGCTCCATCCTCTGAATGCCCATGGTAGCTTGTACCTTTCACCCCATTTTTTACTAAAAAGGGTTACCTTTACCTTTTAGTAAAACCTTTTTTTCCCTAGCAGACTATTACTTCGTTAAGGGTGAAGACTGTAGCTTATTGAAACAACAAACTACAGAGAGAAAAAAATAAATACATGGACCTTGGAGTCAGATAGATCTGCCTTCAAATCTCACTTACTAGCTATGGAGCTGAGGCAGGTTACTTAACATGCAGACTGACTATTGTTTTGTTTGAGTCCCTTTCTGGTTTTCTGAAAACACATCTGCCTTTTCCACAGGAGAGAACATGAGGTTCCATCTAAATCAATCATGGTACCCATTTTCCTAGCCAGAGAGATGGAGAACAGAGAGGGAGACCTTGAGGGCCAGAGTTGTGCTCCAGGATTTGGTAAGTGGGGCTGGAGGGAGTGATGCTTTCCTCTTTGGAGGCAAAGTGGTCATGGAGTAAACCTTAGCCATACACAGCCATGTCCTCATTCTTTTTTTTCTTTTCTTTCTTTCTTTTTTTTTTTTTTTTTGAGATAAGAGTCTCACTTTGTCACCTTCGGTAGAGTGCAGTGGTGTCACAGCTCACAGGAACCTCCAGTTCTTGGGCTTAGGCGATTCTCTTGCCTTAGCCTCCTGAGTAGCTGGGACTACAGGTGCCCAACACAAGGCCTGGCTATTTTTTGTTGCAGTTTGGCTGGGGCCGGGTTTGAACCTGCCACCCTCGGTATATGGGGTGGGCGCCCTAGTCACTGAGTCACAGGTGCCGCCCTCTTTTCTTTTCTTTCTTTTTTTTGAGACAGAGTCTTACTATGTCGCCCTGGGTAGAGTGCCGTTGCATCACAACTCACAGCAACCTTAAACTCTTGGGCTTAAGCGATTCTCTTGCTTCAGCCTCCCAAGTAGCTGGGACTACAGGCACCTGCCACAATGCCTGACTATTTTTTGGTTATAGTTGTCATTGTTGTTTAGCTGGCCCAGGCCAGGTTCGAACCCACCACCCTCCGTGTATGTGACTGGCGCCCTAACCACTGTGCTATGAGCGCCAAGCCCATGTCCCCATTCTTGTAAAGACATCTGTCTTTACAAGGGATGAATAGATTTGGCAAACACGGAAGCAGAGATAACATAAAGAATGCTATTGGTTTCAACATCCCAAGCTTTTCAGATATATAAACAAACAAACATCCCTTTTGGTTTAAGCAAGTTTGAGTTCAATTTCTGTCATATGCAACCAAAGTCCTGAGATCATCTATAAAGTAGGAATAAGGATATCAACGTCTATGATTCTACGAAGATAAAATAACAAGTAGCAAAGGAGCTAGCCGTCCACCCTGCTTGAGACTGCCCCATTTTAACAGACACCATTTATGTATCAATGTGTCACTGTCACCAAAGAACACTAATGACACAGGCTGATGTTAGGTTCTCTCTGAGATGAAAACTGATTCAATAAGTTGAGGAAAGCTTGGTTAGCCAGGTGCGGTGGCTCACACCTGGAATCCTAGCACTCTGGGAGGCTGAGGTAGGTGGACTGCCTGAGCTCAGGAGTTCGAGACAAGCCTGAGTTAGAGTGAGACTCTGTCTCTAAAAAAAAAAAAAAAAAATATCCAGGTGTTGTGGCAGGCATCTATAGTCCCAGCTACTTGGGAGGCTGAGGCAAGACAATCCCTTGAGCCCTGCTAGGGGTGACAAAGTGAGACTCTGTCTCAAAAAAAAAAAAAGCTTGGTTAAATAAGTTCTTCCCCAAGGGACCTTCCAGAGTCTTTAGTATTCAGATTTGCATCATGAATTCCCAACTAGGCAAAGCAATATGACCACAAAACCCTATGTCAGGAACATCTATGAACATTTTGGGAACTGCCTCTACGTGGCTAACTTAGTGCCTTAGAGCAAACACGCTGCAGCCAGAGTTGGCCTGCCTTCGTCCAGTTCCTCTTCTACTTGAGCAAAAGTCTGATAGGTTTTCAGCCCAGTTCTGATAATTTACAGCTGTGAGACTTGAAAAGTCATTTTCATTCCCCAAACCTGGGTTTCCATGATCTTTAAGAACTGGTATAACTGGGTAGCACCTGTGGCTCAAATGAGTAGGGCACTGGCCCCATATGCCGGAGGTGGCAGGTTCAAACCCAGCCCTGGCCAAAAACTGTAAAAAAAAAAAAAAAGATTTTTTGGCGGCGCCTGTGGCTCAGTGAGTAGGGCGCCAGCCCCATATGCCAGAGGTGGCGGGTTCAAACCCAGCCCTGGCCAAAAACTGCAAAAAAAAAAGAACTGGTATAACTGTGCAGTTCTTTGCCTGCGGAATTATAGAAGGTTCTGGGAGAACTGCATGTAGTGTAGATACTCTGGATCTATCAGGGCCAAGAAAGGCCCAGGTGCTAAGCGAGAAAAAGTAAGCAGGAATTGGAAATGGCAGTGCAGGTTCACAGTAGTCACCAGAACCAGCTCGGTGCTTTGAGTTTTTATTCTAATGTCCTAGTATAAGTAATCTGTGGATTAACTCAACTTTCTTAACTTGAGGCTTCTAATGATACCAAATCCTGTGGATTTGTACATTTTAGGTTTGGGTAGACCATATTAAAACCTTATAAAATAAAAGGTTAATGTGACTGAATGTTTGTTCTACGGATGCTCGAAGGTCAAGAAAACCTGACAAAAAGGGGTAGTGAGAAGTGAAGACCGTAGATTCAGACCTCTGGACTCCTGAGCACAATGTTGTATTCCTTATTTTCTTTTTTCTTTTCTTTTCCGTTTTTTCTTTTCTTTTTTTTTTTTTTTGCAGTTTTTGGCCAAGGCCGGGTTTAAACCCACCACCTCTGGTATATGGGGCCAGCGCTCTACTCCTTGAGCCACAGGTGCTGCCGTTCCTCATTTTCTTAGTGAGAATTTAACCAAGACAGCTGTTAACTGAACCCTCTTCTGAAGAAGTTCATGCTTTCTAACCCACAGAAAGAACACCTTCTCAGGAAAGCTTAGTAAGTGTAAATGAAATAAAGAAGAAGAAAATCCTTTGAAAACTAAAACGCTTCACAAATACGTTATACTTATTATTTATTCATCTATTTAACATATAATTTTGGCTTTACCACAGACATGACTTCAGGCAAGTAATTCATCAGCTCCACCCTTCATATAAAACGAGTGTAGTAATGGATGGGAGAGATTAACTAGAAAATGATGGTGGATACTTTTGAAAATTGAGGGTCACTAAAACGCTTACTAATTAATAGTAACCATACAATTGTAAAGTTATAAATAGCTCTGCATTCGAACTCCAGCAGAATCCAGGGTGCCCTGTTACTTTTTCACTTGTTGCCATTTTGATTTAGTCCATTAGCTCCACTAACCTATAATTAGCACAATACCCTGGAAAATTAATCCAGCCTGGTGACTCAACATCAGGGAAATGAAACAGACTTCTGAGAAGCCTGAAAGCTAAGGCCCCCCTGGTTTTGGCCAAGAGGTGGGCCTAGTCAGCTGCTGGAGGCAAGGGGGGGCTCCTAAAAATGAGTTGCTAGTCAAGAGAAGGAGATCTGACAGGCCTCAGGTTCCCCTCCCCTTCTTAGAGATGTCCTCTCTGACTCCTTAACAAGCCTAAGGCTATGCAAGACATACCTGCAGGTCATGATAAATTTAACTAACCACTCATCTGGGCAGCAGTCTGGAGACAAACAGACCCTTTATCTTAACTCCACATTCCTTTTCACTGACTCCTGGTCTATCAGACAAAGCCTAATAACTCTTTCAGCCAACTGTCAGCTAAAGAATCTTTAAATCCACCTATAAGTCCCCCAGCCCCACCCCCACTCTGAGATGCCCCATCCTTTGGGGCCAAACCAATGTATGCTTTCTATGTATTGATTTATGATTTTACCTGTAATTCCTGTCTCCCCTGAAATTAATAAGATCAAACTGTAACCTGACCACTGCGAGTCCTCTTGCTCAAGATTTCTTGGGCATGGGTCCCGGTCATTGTCCTCAAATTTAGCTCAGAATATACCTCTTTAAATTACTTTACAGAGTATGGTTTCTTTCCCCTAGACACCCAGAGTGAGTTTTCCTTTCTTCAGCTGCATACTGTCTTAAAGACAGGTGAGTATGCTGAGTTTTAACCTTAGGCTTTCCTTTAGGCGAGAAAACTAGGTCAGAGCAATAAATGGGTCCTTTCATCTTTCTCTTTTTTGTTCCATCTTTTCACTCCACAAATTAAATAGTCCCTGTGTCCTTTCCTTGTAAGTCCTTACTAGCTTTAATTGTTTTGTTGCCAGTCGCCTGGGATATAATTGTGGAAGTTTTCAGGCAAATTTCTCCTAGTTAAATCTCAACACATCTAACACCAAAGTCATTACCTTTTTCTTCTGGTCAAAGTCTAATTTTGGAAAATACCAACTTTAATCTCTCAATGAACCAGCCTAAAAAATCTAGAAGTCTCTTTTTCCCTTTGATCAAAATGTAATTGTCAGATCCTGAGGAATTCACCTTACTTCTGCAAGCTTTTTTCCGTGCTTATTTGCTCTCTTCTATCCAATTCACCCCTGCTAGTTTAATTTTCTTTTTTTTTTTTTTTTTTTGAGACAGAGCCTCAAGCTATCACCCTGGGTAGAGTGCTATGGCATCACAGCTCACAGCAACCTCCAATTTCTGGGCTCAAGCAAGTCTCCTGCCTCTGCCTCCCAAGTAGCTGGGACTACAGGCGCCCGCCACAACACCCAGCCATTTTTTGGTTGCAGCCACCATTGTTGTTTGGCGGGTCCAGGCTGGATTCGAACCCGCGAGCTCAGGTGTACGTGGCTGGCGCCTTAACCCTTTGAGCCACAGGCGCCGAGCCTAGTTTAATTTTCTTAAAGCACATCTTCACTCATGGCATTCCCTTAATGGTAGCCTACTGCCAAATGAATCAAGGGGTGGTCCTCAATTGGGCAGTCAAAACTTCATCTTACCTGCAGGCCTCTTCTCTGCTTGACAATCTGTTATCATTCATTCCTTAATGCTGTGGACTGCTAAATTCACAGTTGATCTACCACAAGTAAAAGGCCTTCCACCCTGGAGGAAGTGGAACCAATTTGCAGTGTTCGGTAAATAGGTCTGGCTGTTAGTCATGGGGACTGAGGACAACTCTTCACAGCTCCTAGAAAAAATAGCTAATATTATGTTAACTGTTATATTAATTGACATCATAGTAACTGAAAGAGAACACCACATTAACTTTTTTTTTCTTTTTTTGAGACTTACTATGTCATGCTTGGTAGAGTGCTGTGTCATCACAGCTCACAGCAACCTCAAACTCTTGAGCTACGCAACTCTCTTGCCTCAGCCTCCCAAGTAGCTGGAACTAGAGGTGCTCGCCAAAACACCCAGCTAATTTTGTTGTTGTTGTTGCAGTTGTCGTTGTTTAGCAGGCCCAGTCCGGGTTTAAACCGCCTGCCTTGGTGCATGTGGCCGGCATCCTAACCACTGAGCTACAGATGCTGAGCCCACATTAACTTTTTTTTTTTTGAGACAGGGCCTCAAGCTGTCACCCTGGATAGAGTACCGTGGCATCACAGCTCACAGCAACCTCCAATTCCTGAGCTCAAGCGAGTCTCTTGCCTCCGCCTCCCAAGTAGCTGGGACTACAGGTGCCCGCCACAACGCCCAGCCATTTTTTGGTTGCAGCCGTCATTATTGTTTGGTGGGCCTGGGCTGGATTCGAACCCGCCAGCTCAGGTATACGTGGCTGGCGCCTTAGCCCGTTGAGCCGTAGGCGCCGAGCCCCACATTAACTTTTAAATGACTCACCATTTGGCCATATACTGTTTTTACTGACCAACAGGTAAACTTAAGAATTATCTTTCCCCGGGCTGTGCCTGTGGCTCAGTGAGTAGGGCGCTGGTCCCATATACCGAGGGTGGCGGGTTTGAACCCAGCCCTGGCCAAACTGCAACAAAAAAATAGTCGGGTGTTGTGGCAGGCACCTGTAGTCCCAGCTACTTGGGAGACTGAGGCACAAATCGCCTAAGCCCAAGAGCTGGAGGTTGCTGTGAGCTGTGACGCCATGGCACTCTACCGAGGATGACAAAGTGAGACTCTGTCTCTAAAAAAAAAAAAATTATCTTTCTTCCAGCTTTCTCCCTTGTGCATACTGATTTTCTTTTTTTTGCAGCACATACTTAAGACTTAGATTCTTCTAAAAGCAATTTCTCTATCTCCCCAAAATTATCACTATGCTTTAAAATAGAATATTAGCAAACTGAATCCAGTGCCATATACATAAAGAATTATGAGTTCTGAAATTAAGTTCTCAAACTCATCCTGGAAAAAGTGCTACGTAGCTCATTGTTAAATATCACCATGGTCACCTTGAGGTGCTCCCCTTGGGAAGGTATCCACCAAGGCCAGTGCCTAGTCTACCCTTCAAAGCAATTTTGGAACTCTTTTTCTGGAATGGCCATCAGTGCTGTTGTGGTACAAGGCCTGACAATTAAGTGCATGAACTCATTCTAGAAAAAGTGCTTTAAAGGCTGGACTAGGTGCTGGCATCAGTGCACAGCTTCCCAAAGGGAGTATTTTGAAGGCAACTCTAGTGTTATTCAGCAATGAGGTATGTAGCCCTTTTTCTAGGTCAAGTTTGCAAACTTAATTGCCTGACCTTGTATATACCATGACCAAGTGGGATTTACTCCACAAGTGCAAGCTGGGTTTAACATCTGAAGAGCGGCTCGGCACCTGTGGCTCAAGTGGCTAAGGTGCCAGCCACATACACCTGAGCTGGCAGGTTCGAATCCAGCCCAGGCCTGCCAAACAACAATGATGGCTGCAACCAAAAAATGACCGGGCGTTGTGGCGGGCGCCTGTAGTCCCAGCTACTTGGGAGGCAGAGGCAGGAGACTCGCTTGAGCCCAGGAATTGCTGTGAGCTGTGATGCCACAGCACTCTATCCAGGGTGACAGCTTGAGGCTCTGTTTCAAAAAAAAAAAAAACATCTGAAGAGCAATTCATAAATTCATACAATAGGTCATCATATCAATGGAATCTTTAAAGCCACAGGATTATCTCAATAGATGAAAAATAAAGCACTTGATGAAATCCAACACCCTTCATAATAAAAACACCAAAAAAATCAATGAAAGAGAGTTTCCTCAACTTGATAAAGGGCATCTGTAAAGAACACACAATTAAGGTCAAGAGCAAGGCAAGTATGGCTGCTCTTACCATGTCTATTCAACACCATCCTGGAGGTTCTAGATGGGGCAATTAGGCAAAAATAAATAAATAAAAGCCATCAAGATTGGAAAGAAGGAGGTAAAACTATCTCTACTCATAGATATAATCATCTTATATATACAAAAGCCCAAGGAATCCACTATAAAACTATTACCACTAATAAGCAAATTCATCAGGGTTTCAGGTTACAAAATCAATATATAAAATTCAATTGTATATTCATACACTTGGAATAAACAATCCAAAAATGAAATTAAGAAAACAATTCCCTTTGTAATAGCATCAAAAAGTAAAATGTTGAAGGAGAAATTTAGCTCAGTACTCTGAAAACTGCAAAATGTTGCCAAAGGAAATTAAAGATCTAAATAAGTGGAAAGCTATCCCGTGTTCATCTCTGGAAAAACTTGTTGGTAAGTGGCAATACTCTCCAAATTTATCATCAGAATCTATGAGAATTGCAGGCTAATTCTAAAATTCATACATAATTCCAAAAGATCCAAAATGGCCAAAACAATTTGAAAAAGAAAAACTAAGTCGGAGGACTCACACTTGACTCTTATACTACAAAAGAAACAGTAATTGAGACATTGTGGTATAGGCATAAAGACAGACGTATATAACAACAGAATCGCATTGAGATTCAGAAATAAACCCATATGTTTATGGTCAATTGATATTTGACAAGGGTGAAGGACCATTCAATGTGGGAAAGACTAGTCTTCTCAACAAATGGAGCTGGGAAGACTGTAAGGTCATATGCAAAAGAAAGAAATTGGACTCTAACACCACCTACAAAAATTAACTCAAAATGGATGAAACACCTAAAACCTAAGACCTAAAACTCTAAAACTCTTAGAATAGAACTCATGCAAAAAGCTTCACGACATTGAATTTGACATTATGTTTCTTGGATGTAACAGCAAAACCACTGGTAATAACAGAAAAAAATAGATACATTGAACTTCATCAAATTCAAAACTTTTGGGCTTCGAATGACTCTACCAATAAAGTGAAAAAAACACCTTGCAGAATAGGAAAAATTTGCAAATTATACACCTGGTATAAGACTTGGCTCTATTAATAGAATATAAAAGACAAATAATTCAATTTAAAAACAGGCAAAGGACTTGAATAAACATTTATCCAAAGAAGATATATGAATAGCAAATAAGCACATGAATTGACGACCTATATCATTTGTTATCAAGGAAATGCAAATCAAACCAACAATGAGATACCACTCTATCCCCACGAGGATGGCTATAATTAAAAGAAAGTCAAATAATAAAATATTATTAATAATATTATTTATTAAATTATTAAAATATATTAAATAATATTATTAAAATACTATTATTAAATAATCTTAAAATATTATTAAATATTATTAATATTATTTTATTAAATAAATTATTGTAATTAATAAAATAATATTATTTTATTAAATAATAATAAATTATCAATGATATGGAATAATCAGAACCCTGATGCACTGCTGGTAAGAATGTGAAATGTTTAGGCTCTTTGGAAAACAATTTAGCAGTTCCTCAAAAATTTGGACATAGAGTTAAGATTTGACCCAGCTAGGGTGGTGCCTGGGCTCAAGGAGCAAGGGCAATGGCCCCATACACTGGGGGTGGTGGGTTCAAGTCCGGCCTCAGCCAAAACTGCAAAAAAAAACCCCCAAAACAGATTTGACCCAGCAATCCAACTCCAAGGTATATACCCCCCCAAATGAAAACATATATATGTTAATTCAAAAACGTTACTTAAATGTTCACAGAAGCATCATTCATAACACCCAAAAGTTGGGAATAAGTCAGATGTCCATCATGAATGAATAAATAAAATATCCACATTATAGAGTATTATTCAGCCATAAAATGAAGGACTAATACATTCTACAATAAGGATAATGCTTGAAAAGTTATGCTAAGTAAACAAAAAGCCAGACTCAAAAGACCACGTAGTATAAGATTCCATTTACATGAGGTTTCTAGAATAGGCAAATCTAGAGACAGAAAGTAATTTAGTGGTTTCTTAGCACACTGAGGAGGTAGGGAGGGGAATAGAGAGATTCCAGAAAGCTGTGGCTAAAAACTACAAAGTTTCTTTTTTTTTTGAGACAGAGTCTCATACTATTGCCCTGGTTAGAGTGCACTGACATCACAGCTCACAGCAACCTCCAACTCTTGGGCTCAAGCTATCCTCTTGCCTCAGTTTTTCTATTTTTAGTAGAGATGGGGGACGGGGGTGGGTCTCACTTTTACTCAGGCTGGTCTTGAACTGGTGAGCTCAAGCTATCCACTGCCCTCAGTCTCCCAGAGTGCTAGAATTACAGGCGTGAGCCACTGTGCCTGGCCCTACAAAGTTTCTTTTCACATGATTAAAATGTCCCCAAATTGACTATGGCAACAGTGCACATATCTGTGAATATATTAAAAATTATGGAATTGTACACTTCAAATGGGTGACTTACAAGGAATATGAATTACATATCACTAAAGCTGTTACAAATAAATACATAAATAATTAAATAAGTGAATGAGTACAGTGGCTCACACCTATAATCCCACCACTTTGGGAGGCCAAGGTGGGAGGATTGCCTGAGGCCAGTAGTTTGAGACCAACCTGGGCAACATAGAGAAACCTCATCTCTCTTAAAACAATTTAAAAAGTAGCTGAGCATGGTGGCATACATCTGTAGTCCCAACTACGAAGGGGGCTAAGACAGGAGCCCCGGAACCCTGGAGTTTGAGACTGTACTGAGCTATGATAGTGCACCTGAACTCCAGCCAGGGGGACAGAATGAGACCCTGCCTCCTAAAAACCAATGCCCAATTAGAATGTTCAAGGTATGAACATTGCTGCCAACTTTGTGGTTACTATTTTATTTTTTTAAATGTATATAATGGATATGGATTTGCATCTGTCAAAATGTGGTTCATTAAATATCCTTTTATTTAGTTTTTTCTGAAACATATTAAAACTCACCTGAACCCCTATTTGCCAAACTATTGAGACACTGAATTTAGTCACAGTTAGGGCCCCCACTCTTACCTCCAGAGAGGACTTATTCAGGTTGCAGGGTTCTTCAGCAGTTGACAGCATTAGGAAGGGCCCCCTGTATTGGTCTATACTGGTTGCCACTCAAAGAATCGCATTCTGAGTCTTTAGCGGCTAAGATCCTTTGCTGCTTTCCTTCCCTCCCCTTCCTTGAAGATTGGGGAGTTTTGTGAAGACTAGAAGTTCTGGAACCCAGGCAGTCATTTGAGCTTTTCTTCTTCCTCGGCCATAAGGCAGTGAGGAAAGGCTCTTTTCTTCACAGAACCCCCCCAAATGCCAACCTCTTCCTAAACTTGGAAGATCTTCTCTGTCAGGGTCCGCAGCTTTTAACCCTCCCGTGAAGCACTTTTCTGCATCTTCTCTCCATCTATGGGATTTCTGCTTCTGGAAATGACAGATCAGTTCGTTTAAGACCATCCCTTCTATGGAGAACGACTAGAAAAGTGTGGCAGGGTATAGGAAATCATCTGTTTGAAGGCATCAGAAAGCTTCCAAGATGATGAGAACTTGAAGGATGAAATCCGAAAGAGAAAGGGAGCACGAACAGATGAGCCCACCATTTAGCACTGCTTTTCCTTTGATGTATTTGGTGAATCTTTTTTTTTTCCGTAGAGACAGAGTCTCACCTTATCACCCTCAGTAGAGTGCCGTGGCGTCACAGCTCACAGCAACCTCCAACTCCTGGGCTTAGGTGATTCTCTCGCCTCAGCCTCCCGAGTAGCTGGGACCACAGGCGTCTGCCACAACGCCCGGCAAGGTCTGTTTTTCAGTTCAGCCGAGGCCGGGTTTGAACCCACCACCTTTGGTATATGAGGCCGGCACCCTATTTGATGAGCCAAAGGCACCGCCCTATTTGGTGATTTTTTTTTTTTTTTTTTTTTTTTGGTAGAGACAGAGTCACTTAGTTACCCTTGGGAGAGTACTGTGCAGTCACAGCTCACAGCAACCTCCAGCTTCTGGGCTTAGGTGATTCTCTTGCCTCAGCCTCCTGGGTAGCTGGGACTACAGGCGCCCGCCACAACATCCAGCTATTTTTTGATGCAGTTTGGCTGGGGCCAGGTTTGAAGCCACCACCCTCGGTATATGGGACCGGGCCCTACTCGCTGAGCCACAGGTGCCACCCCTTATTTGGTGATTCTTAATCAGTAACCAAGAGGCTGAGAAGCTGAGAGCAGCGTGCAGGACTGCCAGGACAAACACCAGAGATCAAGTGTCACTTAGAAGGAGGCTCACACCTGTAATCCCAGCACTCCGGGGGTCCAGGCAGGTGGATCGCCTGAGCTCAGGAGTGTGAGACCAGCCTGAGAATGAGTGAGGCCCTGTCTCTACTAAAAATAGAAACACCAGCCAGGCACTGTGGTATATGCCTGTAGTCCCAGTTTCTTGGGAGGCTGAGGCAAAAGGATGGCTTGAACCCAAGAGTCTGTGGTTGCTGTGAGCTACAATGATGCCAGAGCACTCTACGAGGTGACAGAGTAAGACTCGGTCTCAAAAAAAAAAAAGGAGGAGGTACTCTGGCAAACACTCTAGGTTTTCATATTCTATATTGGTAGAATATTTCATATTCATTCATTCATTTATAGAATATTTCATATTCTATATTGCCCCCTCAACACACCCCCACCCCACACACTTTCCAATATTTATGCCTTTAGGTCTTTCTCTTCACATTGGCTCTGTGCTTGGTCATCAACAGTACATCAGTAAAGGTGGCACAAAGATTTAATATGTGTTTGCTCACTGGGACGTATAGTTTTGGAATTCTGTCTCTTAGACTCAAGCCTCCACACTTAACTCACGTTTATCTCAGTGAGGAGACAGCCCATATGCAGGGCCCTAGAAGATATGGAGAGGCCATGTGAAACCCCAAAATGCCCGGCTCAGCACTGGTAGCACAGTGGTTACAGCGCCAGCCACATACACTAAGGGTGGCGGGTTTGAACCGGACCCGGGCCAGCTAAACAACTGCAACAAAAAAATAGCTGGGCATTGTAGTGGGCACCTGTAGTCCCAGCTACTTGGGAGGCTAAGGCAAGAGAATCGCTTAAGCCCAAGAGATGGAGGTTGCTGTGAGCTGTGACTCCATGGCACTCTACCCAGGGTGACATAGTGAGACTGTGTCTCAAGAAAAAAAAAAAAATACAACTTTATGAGTGATGCAGCCAACATCAGAGTAGAACTGCCCAGTCCACCAAGAAGATTACAAGAAATAATGAAGCAGTGTTGTTTTAAGTCACAAGTGTTGAAATGGTCTGAGATATAGCAATAAACAACTGAAACAGTTGGGAACGCTAAAGAACTTTAGGAGTAAGGATGGTCCAACAACTGACAAGCACTCACATGGAGGGGGAGGGGGAGTTAGAGGGGGAGGAGGAGGAGGCGGAGGAGGAGAAAAAACAACTAAAGCATACACATACACATCACAAAAAAACCTCATCTGTCATTGGATTAAGTTGCTCATCTTCCCTACTCCCAACTGCCTGCCAGAAGCTAAAGTAAATCCTCTCCTAAGTAAGATTACATCTAGAACCTCAGATCAACTCTATAGTTTTTAAAACACAATTTCTAAATTAAAAAAAAAAAAGATGCTTACAAAAATATAAGAATGACTGATAATTAAGAGAAAAATCAGACAATAGAAGCAGACCCACAGGAGATGCAGATATGGGTGTTATCAGGCACAGACTTTAAAAGAGCTGTGACTGATATGCTCAAGAAATTAAATAACAAGATGGAGAGTTCTAGCACAGATGTGAAAGCCATCCAAAAGAATTAAAGTGAAGAACTTAATATAGAAGAGTTCTAATATATAGAACTTAAATATGTAATAACTAAAGTTCAAAACTCAATAAATACATTTAACAGCAGATAAGAAGATGTAGCTGAGGAATTTCTGAATTATAAGAGAAGTAGATGAAAATATCCTGACAAGCACAGAGAGACAAAAGAATGGAAAATAAAGAAACAAACATGGAGACAGATGTGATTCAGCGAAAAGGGCTCCTATTTATATAACTGATGTTCCAGAGGAGAGGTAGGAGAGTGAAATAGGAGGACTATATGAAGAAATAATGGCTAAGAATTTTCCAAGCTAATGAAAGACCTCAAACCACATATTCAAGAATCTCTACAAGCACCACTGAAGATAAGTACAGACAGCTGCGTGCAATGGCCCATGACTATAATCCCAGCAACTCAGGAGACCTAGGTAGGAGGGTCCCTTAAGGCTGGCAGGTTGAGGCCAAACTGGGCAAGATAGCAAGACTCCCCATCTCTAAACTATTTTTTATAAAACTAGCCAGACATGGTGGCATATACCTGTATTCCCAGCTTCTCAGGAAGCTGAGGCAGGAACATCCCTTGAACCCGATAATTTGAAGCTGTAGTGAGCTATGATCACATGCCTGTATTCCAGCATGAATGACAGAGCAAGATTTTGCCTCTAAAAAACAAAAACAAAACAAAATACAGAGAAAACCACATCTAGACACATTATAGTAAAGCCTCAAACCAAGCACAAAAGGACAAAGAATGTAGACTGGATAAGAAAACAAAACTCAACTTTCTATTTCAAAGTGGGAATACCAAGGGAGGCAAACTGATCTTGTCTCCTGAGTTCTCCACCTTTATTCATCCTCCCTTCTAAGCTATTCTCCACACTGAAGTTAGATTGATCTTTCTACAATTTAAGTAGCATCACCTCTCTCTTGCGTAACTGTTTCAGTGACCTCCCATTAACTCAGAGGAAGTTTCAAACTCTGTACCATAGTTTAGGTACCCCTCTTGGATAAGGTGTCTAGCTTCCTTTCTCACGACTACAAGTTGAGCATCCCTTATCTGAAATGCTTCTGACTACAAGTGTTTTAGATTTCATGTTTTTTCAGATTGTGGAATATATACATGTACACAATGAGATGTGTTGGGCATGGGATCCAAGTCTAAACTTAAAATTCATTTGTCTTCCTTATATACCTTACATACATAGCCTGAAGGTAATTTTTACAATATTCTTAGTCATTTATGCACGAAAAAAGTTTGTACCTTGAACCATCAGAAGGCAAAATTTGTCACTATCTTCAGCTACCAACGTAAACAATCTGTGGTTTGGCATCCCCATCATTCCTGACTCTGAATTTATATACCACTGAGAAATAAAAGTAAAATCCTATGCCCTTCAACTGACTGAATGGGTCTTCTCCTGGCCAAGGGGACCCCAGAGAAACCTCACAACTGAGTTCCCAGTTACAAGGTGGCTGGAGGTCGGAGGTGTCTCCTTATAGCCCCTTCCTCTTTAACCTGCATTAGGCTTTCTTCCCTAAGCATTAAACAGAACCAGGCTTTGGAAAAGATTTGCTCCACCCCGGGTTGCAATTAACTGCCGAATGTTGCTCCTCCCTTTTTGTGGTTTCAACCCTCCAACTGGCCACCTTTCCTTCCAGATGAAGGCCCTCCCTACCGTGGAGTGGTTCTGACCAGCCTACGGAGGATGCACAAGGGTTCTCCAGTCCTCTGCTTCACCTTTGATGTCAGAGGACCGAAAGCTCCCCTGTCAGATTATGCTAACGCAGCCATTTTTTTGACATGTAACCTATGAAGGGGCATAAAGCTCAATTGTGCATGTTTCTCCTTTCATAAATATTCATGACTCCTCCTATAGCTTGTTAAATATGTGCAATTGTCCCTCTCTCCAAGTGCTTTCGGCTTCTGCCCAAGGCCAGACTGCTTCCCAGTCTGTCAGAATGGCCACCCTACAGGCTGTAACCCTTTATGAGAAATAAAGCTCTTCCCTTCCAAATTTATGAACCTCAGTTGACACCACCAATAAGCTATCATTGTTTTACACTTATACATAGATACTTAACAGTAAAAAATATGACATGCCATTAATACAGTGAAAAATAACACGTGCAGGGTAACTAGGCTGCAGAGCAGCATCGCCAGAATACACCCATCAGCTGTGACACAGCAGCAGACTTTTTCAGTCCCCACCTACGTTTTGGCCACGACCCATCGCGTGAGGATAGGTGTGGACTTTTCTTCTAGTGGCATCACGCCGGCATGCGCATTTTCAGATTTCGGAGTATTTCAGACTTCTGGATCAGGCATGCTCAATCTGAACCCTCTAGAACTTTACCGGCCCGATACATTCCACCTGCTTTTCATTCCTCTAAATCGCTTTACTCTCACCCACTACACCAGGGCCTTTGCACATGCTGCTCCCCTTCCCTGGAGCTTTTTCTTCTCTTCTCATATTTCCTTTCCTGGCTTTCCTTCTTTCTGACTGATTTTAATTTAAATGTCATTTTTTTTTCTGGCCAACTGTTTAGATTTCCTAGACTTGATACTTTACCTTCACAGAGGACAAGAAACTGGCCTCTTATATGCTGAAATTCCCTAATCAAAGTACCTATCACACTTTATGATTATTGCTTGTCTCACTTTATAGTCAGAAAATCCAAAAGGCTAGAAATTGGGCATGTCTTCCTCACATTTGTCTCCCTAGTCCTGAGTTTGGCTCCAAATAGCAAGAAATAATTTTTAAATTACTTGTTAAGAGAAAATCCTCATGCCCTGTCTTCAAGATAGTCCATCATACCTAGATACTTTTTTTTCTTTAGAACCTTTCTAGGGAAGGATATATGTGAACTGAATGTAATTTGAGTTTTTTTCTTCTTGAGACAGCCTCACTTTGTCCACCTCGGTAGAATGCCTTGGCCTCACGGTTCACAGCAACCTCAAACTCTTGGGCTTAAGCGATTCTCTGGCCTCAGCCTCCCAAGTAGCTGGGACTACAGGTGCCCGCCACAATGCCCAGCTGTTTTTAGAGACGAGGTCTCCCTCTTGCTCAGGGTGGTCTTGAAGTGGTAAGTTCCGTAGATCTGCCACCTCGGCCTCCCAGAGTGCTAGGATTACAGGTGTGAGCCACCGTACCCAGCCTAGTAATTTGAATTTTTAAAAATTCTCTTTAACATTTTTTAGATTTTACTGCAATAAAAATAAAAATGTAAATGAAAATATGAATATTCATACCACAAGCCCCACCCCTGCTATCCCAATTCTACAGGGTTTAAAGCGTTCATTTTATTTCTTAACATGCAGCAAAAAAAAAAAAGTATAATTATACTACTTGCATCCTCAAATGACACTCTGGCTTTGCAGTAACCCCAGGATCCAGTTGAAAAATGGACTTCCTTATTTTTTGTGGCCTTCCATGGCTCCCTTCCAGTTTTTATCACAGACTTTGTTTTTCTCTGTTTCTTTTTCTGCTTCCTCTTCTCAGCTAAGCACAGCTTCCTCTGTCATGTTCTATAAACCTGCCGCTGTGGATGAGTCTTTCTATGTGCCTTCTGAATCAGTCGGCTGTCTCATGACCTCTTAGGCCCGATTCGATTCTATCTCGAATTTTAGTGGCAAACAAATTTTTCTCTACCTGCAACTCTCTCTCCCCTTGTAATTAATTTTTTTTTAATAATTTTATTAAATCATAATTGTGTACATTGGTGCAATCATAGGGCAGAATGTGCTTCATATACAATCAGAAACATTTTGATCGTACTGTGAGAGATAGCCCTCATAGCATTTTCTTAATCACTAT
>CAUYRH010032717.1:0-42574 GCA_963574655.1 Perodicticus potto | reverse complement strand
CCCCCCCCCCCCCCCCCCCCCCCCCCCCCCCCCCCCCCCCCCCCCAAATACGGTAATGAAGAATAATAAAATACATGTATTTAAAAAAAAAAAGAAATCAATAAATGTTCAAGGAAGCAGAAAAAAAAAAAAGTAAAATATCAAATGTTTTTGCCAGAGTAATCAGTTACAAGACAAGGATGCCTGTATCTTATCACTTCTATTCACTAAGTTCTAGCCAGGGCAGAAAGGCAAGAAAAAGAAATTAAGGGTTTATATATTGCAAAAGAACAAAACGTAGTTGCTATAGTTGCTATTCACACAAAAAATGACTATTTACATAGAAATTTCCATGAAAATTATCCCCAAAACGTTCAGAAAGCAAGGTTTCAGGATACAATGTTAACTTTAAAAATAATCTGTATGTTTAAGAACTACACAATGCTGGCAAAATGAAGTCAAAGAAAACCCTAAATAGATACACTGTATTTACTCATGGATTTACAGATACACAGTTAATGCAGTTAAGATGTCAATTCTCCTCCAAATTACATAGATTTAGGGCAATTCCAACCAAAATTCCATCAGGATTTTTTTGTAAATATAAATATGTTGTTTCTAAAATGTAAATGGAAAGGCAAAGGAATTAGAATACCCAAAACAATTTCACATCTTTATTTTTACATTTTCACCTCTCCTAAAAACATCCCTATCCTCATTAGCAGTCACCTCCCACCCTGCCTCCTCGCTTCCTGGCCCTAAACAGCCACTACTCTACCTTCTGTTTTATAAATCTGCCTGTTCTGAACATTTCATACAAATGGAAGGTTTCAGTAAGTGATCTTCTGTGACTCACTTCTTTCACCCAGAATAATGTTTTCCAGGAACATTTCTCTTTGCTGCCAAACAACATTCCCTTGTAAGGACACACGACACTCACCTGCTCACCAGCTGACAGGCACGTGGTTTGTTCCCGCTTTCTGAATAGTATGAATAATGCTGCCACTGACATCTGTGTACAAGTTCTTGTGCAGACATATATTCTAACTTCACCCAGGAAGAATACCGTGTAGGTACAGAATGACAGGATCACATGGTAAATTCAGCATTTATTTTTTTTTTTTGTAGAGACAGAATGTCACTTTATCGCCCTTGGTAGAGTGCCGTGACATCACACAGCTCACAGTAACCTCGCCTCCTGGGCTTAGGCAATTCTCTTGCATTTAATTTTCTAAAAACTTCCAAATTGCCTCCCTAAGTGGCTACACCAGAAAGGTATGAGGGCCCCAACCTCTCCACATCCTTGATAACATGTACTATTACAGCCATCCTAGTGGGGTATCCATGTGGTTCTGACTGCAAGTCCTTCACCACCGAGCTGCACAGGACCCCAATGGGGAAGCAGCGTCTCCAGCAGCGCTGGGGGCCTTGACCTCAGACCCCACACACAGTTGAGTCACAGTGGATCACAGATCTAAGGGTGAAACGTCAAACCATGGAACTTTCAGAAGAAAACACAGGAGAAAATCTTCAAGAACTAAGTTAAGGCAAAGGGGCTTAGACATGACCTTAGATACGACCCTTTAAAGAAGAGAGGGAGACTCTGAACTTTAAAAGTAAAGACTTTCGCTCTGGAGAGACACTGTTAAGAGAAGGACAGGACAAGACACAGATGGGGAGAAAATACCTGCAAATCACATATTTAACGAAGGACAGACCCAAAATATATAAAGAACTCTCAAAACTCAATAGTACGAAAACACACAACCCGATTTTTTTAAGTGGGCAAAAGATTTAACAGATAAAACACAGAAAATAAGTCCATAAATCCATGCTCAACATCACTGGGCAATGATGCAAATTAAAACCACTGTACACCAAGAACTGTAAGGACGCAGAGCTGCAGAAATCTTCCTCCACTGCTGGAGGGGAGCAAAATCACACAGCACTTTGGAAAACAGCACAATAGTTTCCTAAAAACTGAACACGCACTTACCACATGACCTAACAATCTCACTTGTAGGTTATTACTAATAGCAATGAAAATCTTTTTCACACAAAAACCTATACACTAAGGCTTACAGCAGCTCTATTCATTCAATTGTCCCTGAAATGGAAACACTCAAATGTCCTTCAGCAGGTGAGCAGAAACACTGTGCCATGGACATAACAGACTTGCATGGACGGAGTCAGCACCACTCAGCAACAGAGAGGAAGGAGCACTCCTCGAACTGAGCGGAAGCAGCCAGTTTCAGAGACTGCAGGACTCCACTCACAGGGCATTCTGAAAAAGGCAGAGTAACAGTGACGGAGGACAGCCCTGGGGTGGAGTAACAGTGACAGAGGACAGCCCTGGGGTGGAGCAGGTGAGGGCGACACAAGGGAGTCTTTGGTGCCTGTGTTGTAACTCACAAGACAGTATAACAAATAAAAAGTCTATTCGACTCGTAGAAAACAACTTTAAGAAGATGGACATCAAATGGTAAAAAATAAAAAGATTATGAACACGAAGGCTAAGAGCACTGAGCCTGCCTCCTCCCCACAGAAATCACTTTCCTCTGACCTCTTCTGAACCCCCAGTAGCTGTCGTTGGCAAACCCACCCCGACCCTCACTCTGACTACTCTCCTGACGTGCAGTGACCACCCCAGTGACCTGGGGGTAGACGACTCAATGCTTCACTTGTCATATTTCTTCTGCATTAAGAAAAATAAAGTATATGCTCTTAACAAATGTTAAGTACAACAATGCACCTAAACATTTTCTTCCGTTATAAATTATTATAAAGCTATGTGAAAAAAACAACTCTATAGAATTTATTTAATAGGCATAAATCTGTACTATAATATTACTTTAGATAGACACTGATCACAGTTTGGTCAGTTTCCAAAACTGTGAAAGTGATTTACTGATTTGCCAAAAAATATTTCTCCCCTCTAGAGCTCTATTCTATTGTATTAAAGGTATTTTACCATTAATACTTTCAGTTGTAACTGACTCTAAAGATTTCTTCTAAAGATTTCTGAAATGTGATAATCAACGTGAATAAACTTCAAGAGGCTATGAATTCATTTTGTATCGGCAGAGCTACCCCAGAGAAGAAAGCCTTCCCCATTAAGAAAAGTCTTTAAGAAGGAATTATGCCCATTCTCTTTCATGTAATATACATATTTTAATGTAGCAAAGCCAAAAGATTTATCATTGCCAGAAATTATATACAGGCCTAACAATAACACTCTGATTAGTGTCACAAAAGATCAAAATATGTATCAATTATAAACTTACAGGAGTTGATTTGCAATTAGAGTCCCTAAATATAGTTCCCAGAATTTCACTAAGCGAATGAGTTCTCTAACAAGGACCCACTCATATATATAAGTGAAACCAATTTCAGCCTTAGGAAACTCAGCTGTTTTCTATCTGGTACGGCCTTATTTACACAAAAGGCTTCTCACAAAATGTATTTTCAAACATACATTTAACTACAAGGTTAAAAAGCAGGTAGAGAGGACATTATACTGTCAATTTAAATATGCTATTATGGAAATAAAAACACAAATTAGATAATTCATCCAAGTGCAAAATGTGTGTCTATGTGTGTGTTTAGGTACCTATGCACCAGTAAATAATATCAGATATAAATAAAACTAAAGAATTACCGTAGTAAAATGAAGCACAGATATCAAATGACTTAAAAATATAAAAGTACCATTTTTGGTAGAGCCTTTCTATAAAATGAAAACATGATTTCTTCCAAACCAAATACCATCTTTAAGAATTGTCTACATGTGTAAATAGTTATTTCTCTTAGTCTCTAAGCAGAAAATGAATTACTTCTGAGTTCCAAAGCATTAAAAGCAAAAGTAAATCTGTAAAAGCAACTAAAACAAACCTATTGTAAAGTATAAAATGACCCCAATTTTTATGTCTTCCCAACTTCTGTCTATAAAAATCACGTGTAATGGCTTTTAGACATAGTAGTTTCTGAAAAGATGCCAATGTGGGTGAGGTTTCCAACCCAGACGCTCCATCCCCAAGCTCACACTCTACTGCTGGTTCTAGTCAAATCATGGAAATCACAAATAACTCGGACTAGAAAATTATGGAAGCAACTGTTGGTAAGAAATAGTCTCTGAGCTTGGCAGCTTGTGAACCGACACAAACACGGCACAGGACCGTTCTGAAGCGGGACCTACGTTCTTTCCGGTGCTCCACTAAGCCTGCAGCCTGCTTTGCTGAGCACTTGGCAAACCAGTTGTCCCCAAGTAAAACGGTGACTTCATTAGTGTGGACAAGTTTTCCTGGCATGAAGGCAAAGGGGCCAAATGGCACCTATTGTTTAAGAAAAAAAGAGAAAAGGCAAAAAATGTAAAACACTAAGAAATATATTTACGAAATACTTAGCATTAAAAGTCCTGCATTTTTATCAAATTCTTTTTTTTAAACATATACACTGGGGGAAATTACACCAACTCCACATGTATTTAACATTACACTAAAATTTCACTAAGAAAATCTATAGGAAATTTCTCTAAGTTAATAAATCGATGTTAAAACAAGAAAATAAATATCATATTCATACATAACTCAGAGTACGACTCTCAGTACTGTCTTTGTTTATACTTTTCATTCATTTGTAAAACTAAACGAAAGCAAACTAGTAAAATATTGTCAATGGAAAATACTAATAAAGAAAACAATAAATTATTTTGAGTAAGATAGCCTTTTTTGCAAAGCGAGAATTAGTAAATAAATAGTTTTACTAGTTCTACCCTACTACATTTACAAAATACTTGGGACAGTATAAGAACAAAGTCTTCATGAGAAAGTTTATTCATGCAATGAAAGATTCTAATCAAGGGGTTGTGAACAGAACACTGTCGATAAGAATATCATTAAACAAAAATTAGCAGCACCTTTTTATATAAAAATCAATGTCCTTGGCTTTAATTTTGTGAATTATGAAGCACTGTGGCGAACAGGAAACGACTGAGTGCCGTATCTCTATCATAATTAGTTTTTACGTAGGTCTGACTATGAAATATGTCAGACTTTATGCTAATACTTGTGTCATTTATGTCACTGTAATAGGTCAATTTTATATATGTGTGGAAAAAACGAAAAGTAAACACAAACTATTACTACAATTTGTGTATTTTTATAAAGTAAAACAAACCTTCCTCGTTATGGTAATTACCTCTGACACAGTTCATCAGCTTGGCAATTTGTGAACCACACATATTTAGCAAAGAAACATAGTATAATTGCACGTGGATTCCATATTTACAAGAAACAGAGTATTGCTCTGAAAGCAGCCACTGAACGCACCATGACGTTGTAGGACAGCTTATCCGGCAAGGTGCTCAGTCTCTCCTGAAGGGCAGTGTAGTCACTGTCTACCTTCTTCCTGTGACGAAAAAACACCAAACACTAAATGAATACACAAATTAACAATTTTTCCATTAGGCTATGTATCATAAAACAAACCAATCAAAAACCTAATTTTAGCAATTTAAAAATAAACATGTTTTTCTTAATTTAAAAATCCTCTTTTTACAAAGTTCAACAATGACATTATTCTAGCGTACACTTCATGGAATTAAGGCTCTCCAAGAACTTTTGCTTTCAGAAATGGAATACTCATTTCTTGAAAATTAGTCTTTAGTAAAGAAGTGTATCCAGACTTTTTTTTTTTTCTCTGCTATACTATCAAGAATAAGAGTTGCCTTGGGCCACACTGGAAATACACAAACACTAACGAAAGCTGATGAGAAAAAGCAAGGGGGTCTGTGCATTCTTTTCATGATATCTGACACCACAGACAAGCAGAAAAAGTCCTCATAAAATCAGCATTCAGACTGGGCAGCAGGCCAGACACCCTGGTCTGGACTAAATAAAATGTGAAAATTAAAGGAGACAGTGAAAGAGGGTCAGATACTTGGATGAAAGAAGAGGAGAAGGAGTGAAGTGTGAGAAGGAGCAAACAATGACTGCAGAGTAGAAATCATGAGCACAGGACGTGACCAGAGCTGAGTCCTCGTCACAGAGCTGGAGGCTGAAAAACGGGGTGTCACTGACTCTTCAGTGTCCACATCAATGTGGTCAAGGTGACAGACAGCCCACCAGGGGCAGAGGGGTTAGAGATCACAAAAAACATTTCAATTTGGCTTCAGAGGTGGTTCATGTTATATCAAACAGAGCTACCAAAGGACCACTGGAGAGGGGCGTTTCCCGTGAACGGCCAACCCAGATCCTGCACCTGCGGCTAATGATGGGCCGCCTTCTTGAGTGACAAGGCACCAGCCCTCCCTGGAGGTTAGGTTTCCTAAAGGTCCCTGCTAGGAAGCAGGCTGCAGGCAAAACCAGAGCACTGAAATTTATTGTAAGCAGAGGGTGTTGTCAATTTTTTAAACAAAAACTCACCAACTCAGTAAGTAATTTAAAAAACCTGTAAACGTTGTCAAACCAAAACCAGGATAAACTGCAAATTGATAATTGCTCTTCAGATACGAAATGACTGCACTGTACACATCATGGAATTGGCTTTGGTTTACTCCTCAGCTACCATGAAGCAATGGTATCATAATTAATAAAAATTTATCTCATTTAGTCTTAAGATCTCAACGAATTTCACATACATAGTGTATAGCCTAAAGCCATTCCTGTAGTAAATGTCACCAATCAACATTTTTCTCCTACAGAAGAGAAAGTAGAAAAAAAATGGAAGCAGCACCCATCAGAAAGAAACCAGACCCCTCCATCAAGACGAGGTAAGCGAGGTGAGTGTCACCTAAGTCTCCTGACCTGAGCTGGTCCAAGCAAGCTTTCTCATTTTCTAGTGTGTGCTTATTATAAACTTTCCCCCAAAATCCTTTTCTACAAATAAATAGAAAATGTCTTTTATTGTCTATTTTAGGTAAAAATCATCTTTCTGGATAAATTTTAGTGGGAAAAAAATTTAAAAGTAAACGCTTCATGCACAGGGCTGTGTATCAGAAAGAACATGGCTTTGAAGTCAGACAAGGGGGTGAGCCCAGCTCCACCGCTCAACATCACAGAGCGGCACCAATCTTAGCATCTTTGTGGTGAAACTGGAATAACAATGCCTAACGCCTCACAGCTTCCAGACGATTGAATATGAAGGTTTAACGCACTGCCTGCCTAGAATGGGCACCTACTATGTCTGTTCCAGCAGCAGGACTCAGTGAAAGAAAGACAGTACGGCCAAATGTAACCGTTCAGGGGCTCTAGGGGCAGGGCTGATGCCAGTAATGAATGCTGTAAAGTCTACCAAGGACTGAACCCACACACAGAAAACTCTCATCATCAATACAGAATGCAAAGTTTGTATGTTTCAGAGAAATAACTGTGCAAATGCTCACATCTATACCTTAGCTTAGCTGTCTAAATGTGTCCATGACTGTTAAGAAACTGGTATTGAAGTCAGCACTCACATATGTCTTGTTGTGACAACTAGGAAAAACAACCTTCCTAACAAAACATCTCTTTTACACATTAAAGGATCAGTAGGTTCAACCACAGGTAACAGAGACCCATTATCAGGACTCCACATCACAAATATTCAACTCTCTAGAACAAAAACGGGGACACACCAGAGAGTAAATCAAGATTAATTTGCTATTTCTAAATTTTGATTTAGTGTCTAAAAATACAAAATAAAGGGGAAGATCATTTGAAATGCAGAAATGCTTCCTGATGGGATCCAGCAGGGCCTCCTAAGGAATCTTGACCACCTTTCTCCAAAGGCCAAACCAAGACCAACCACTTAATCAAAGATTATCTCAAACAGTCCCTCTAATATGTAGACTTAAATAATTCCATTTAAGATCACAAAGCCTACATAACAGAAAGTACAAAAGCTATTCGAAGAACGACTGTGTTACACAAGGTAAGTATGGGGTCTTGATTTGCAACAAAATTTGAACAGATTTTTTCCTGTATTGCTTAGAGACATATAATTAAATTTTGGACACTGGTGTCATACTAAAATATAGTAGCCAAAAAAGATAATTGCTTCAACTATTTTTCAAATGGAAAAAAAAAAAAAACCAACCCAGTTAGGATAAGCCTCTCAAGCCTCATTACTTCTAACACAGAGACCTTCTCATTTAGCTTTACCACATTTGATTCTCACAAATTTAGGTTCAGCCTTCAATTCTTAATTTTAAAATGTCATCCAATAAATAAAATTTAATTTGCGCCAGATGTTCTGTTGAAATATTCCTTATAGAAAACACAAACTAAAGCAGCAGCACAGGCTTAAAGGAAACTTTTATAACCTTCTGGATCTTGCTACTCAGAGCTAAGAGCCTTCCGAGAAGCACTTTTGTTTTAAAAGGGGGGCCGTGATATTAATTCAACTAATGTTAAAGTGAGCTTTACCTGATAACATTAAGATCAGGACAGATCCCACAGGAAGCACTTTATTTTCATAAAATTGTGAAAAGTACAGAGAAACCAAGTTAAGTGAGGTGCGTGTCACGCACTTTAGGGGGAATCTACTGACGTCCTTCACTTTGAAACACATCAGAAAAAACTGAAGTGCAGACAGACAAGTGGTCAACAAGGTTCACTCTTCTGTGGGTTTGAAAAGAGCTTCATCATGGGAGGTGCCTGTGGCTCAGTGGGTATGGCACCAGACCCATATACCAATGGTGGCGGGTTTGAACCTGGCCCCAGCCAAACTGCAACAAAAAAATAGCCAGGTGTTCTGAGCCAAGGGAGTCACCTAAGCCCAGGAGTTGGAGGTTGCTGTGAGCTATGACATCATGGTACTCTATCCAGGGTGACAGCATAAGTCTCTATCTTAGGAGGGGGAAAAAAGGAGGGGGAAAAAAAGGAAAAAGGAGGAAAATAAAGCAAGAGACAAATTTTTCCAACCCATATGCAATTACAACTATAAACTGACTAATACACAGATGATCTGCATTTGCCAGGCACTGCACTCAGTATTCACTTAATTCTCACAAGTCAACACAAAGTAATGAGACTTCTTTTGTTGTTCTTGTGGGAGATATGCAATATAAGGTATCGGTAGAACATTAAAAATGATCATAAACATCTGCCAGCAGATGGGAATTATTTTCCCACCTTTTGCATCTGGGCTGGCTTTGTGAGCTCCTCTGACCAACATAATGAGGTCATGCAGCTTCCCTTTCTGCTGCCCTGGACAGACTAGAGCATGAGGAGAGAAGATCAGCTAACGGTGGCACTGGCCACAGGCCTGGAAGTGAGGCCACCATGGACAACCCAAGTGGACTCGGCCATCAAAAGGCTGCGGCCAAGTGAGCGAGCCCAGACCAGTCCAGCAGGAGGACACGGGTGAGCCCAGCCTGACCCCCGTGCACCACTGAGACAGGCACAGAGCCGCTGTGCTCAGCCAGTCTGTTCTGCAGGACTTTACTAGAGAGCAATGAAATAATGGCTCTATCATCTTAGCAAAGATTTATTTATTTTGAGTCATGCAGCCACACTCTCAGGGATGTGGCAATTATTTATTTTAAAACTTAGCTCTGAATCTTATTTTGTAGTCCTAAAAAGTTAGACATTTGACACACAATGGAATTTATGGCGATGAAGTAAAGAAAAACAGTCAATTAATGATTGAGAACAATCTCAAAGGTATAGTATTAAAGTGGTTCTCAACCTTCCTCATGCTGCGACCAGACCCTTTGATACAGTTCCTCATGTTGTGGTGACCCCCAACCATAAAATTATTTTCGTTGCTACTTCATAACTGCAATTTTGCTACTGTTATGAATCATAATGTAAATATCTGATCTGCAGGATGTATTTTCATTGTTAGAAAGGGGTCACGACCCAAAGGTTGAGAACCGCTGGACTAGGCGAACACGGAGGGCTAATGAAGAATTAAAAGCGGCATGCTTTTGAAAGCAGTATGTGACATAACCTTAAGAATGGCTCCAGCCTCTACACTCCCTCTGTACTCACTTCACACCTCTGCAAACTGCACAAATTTGTTGTGATTTCTCTGTTAATGCCTGAATTCCTCCATGTCAGGGTCTTTCAATTCCAGACAGAAGCACAACACTGGCATATGGCAGGAACTCAAGCAGTGTTTGAGGAATTAAGAGAATACAAAAGTATCATAAAAATTCCACAGTGCTCTCAAGTACAAATGTCCTGGTTTTCACGGGAATGGAGACACTTTGGTTTCAATTCTTGGATGTTATAAATTTATGCATTTACTGGCCATTTAGATTCCAGCAATATTACCATGTATGGATCATCATTAACCCATATCAGAAAAGAGTCAGAAGAAAATGCAAATTTTAAATGGAAAACAATTTTAATTTTTTAATGTATAGTGAAGGTACTATATGTGGCTTTTAGAGACATATCAGCAAATATGTGAAGTTTCTATGATTTGGAAGGTTTTGGAAAACCCGAGAGTAAGACTGGGGGTCACATGCACCTGCCCTGAGGTGAAGGTAACATTGCTGCCCTCACTGCTCACCAGACTCTCACACTGCCATGTGGTATTTGTGAACTAGAAGGAAATACAGCCACACACTTGGTCTTCACTTATGCAAACATTTAAACAGTAGGAGGGGCTATGGATAAAAGGATAAAAACATAGCCCATCCTTACAGAGCTCCCTAAAAAGGAAAGAACTTCATAAAACAAATCAGAAGCATTTATGAAAACTGTATCTGTTCAAAGTGAATACAACCTTTTCTAATTTACTGAACTCCTTACCAAAAACAAGAGATAGAAGTCCACATTAATAAAACATCCACTGAGAATTAACTGTAAAATAAACCACTTTGGTCAAATTTGCAGGGGGAAAAATATTTTTTTTGCCAAGGACTTACATTTCAAGTTTTAATTTAACCAGAATTGAAATGTGCAATGAAAAGGGAAGGGCCTGCTGTGTAAACGCTGCTGGATGTACACCGCCAGTGGACACAACGGCAATGTCGCACCTGCTGGAAATTAATCAAGTCCTCATTTTTATTTATAAAGTGAATATTACTAGTTTTAAATTTTCTGCAAACCAATAGTCAAAATTTAATAAGATGATGCGTACAGATTGCACCGATTTTCACTCTTATCCACTGTTTGCAGCCTATGTGCATTTAAACCAAAAAACATTTGATAGTGTACTAACTATAAATTATTTCCTTGGAGATCTCTCGGGCATGAAGAAAAAGCCTCTTAAAATAAATTTAAAATATTATATGCTTGATGGTGTATAACCAAAGGTTTAATCTCACCACTAAAGGGGCAGCCACCCTGATTCTGCAATAGCCCTGCAGACAGCAATCAAGGCAGCCCCCACTGCTCTCAGGAAAGTCTTTGTGAACACAGCACGGACGTACTGTAATTTGATATCTGTAGTATCAGCAGCTATACTTCATGACAAATCAGAATATAAGATTTTATTCACCCTTAAACTGAGTGTTCTCCTCAAAAGCCAAAGAAGCACTGTCCTATTAACCACAGGTTAGGACACTAAAATAGACGTTGTCTTTCAAAAAGTGCAGTCCATAAAGCAAGCTCCGAAATGCAGGAAATTAGATTTCCAAACTTTGGGAAAATGTTTCTGCGCCACATTTCTGACATTATTCTAAAACAGCTGATTCAAATTATTTTTCTGCTACAAAAATATAAGAAATATTCCGCAAGTAGAGCATTCTATTAGTGAGGTTCAATGTCCCAGTCTCTACTTCATAATATTAACATTATTCTAACTTCTAAATAATCAACAGGGGAGGCAATCAAAATAAATGCAAGTGACACAACTTCAAAACTCAGGAAACACAAAATTCGGAAAAGGGTGGAAGTCAATATAAGTGAGCACAGAGACATTCAAAGATGAAAATTAATAGAAGAATTCAATTATGGTCACACATACAAAACTATGCACACATTATTTAAATGTGTAATAAAGAAGTGTAATAAAACCATCTTTCACTCACCAGTGCTGGATTTTCTCTTGGCAGTTAGTGACCACCTGTCGTGAAAACAGATAACTACTCATGAATAGCAGGCTATGACAGAGCTCCGACATCAGCACATCTGCAACTACAACAGTGGCTCTGCAGAGTTAACGGCATCTCAGAATACGTTTTTATTTGTCAAATGCACAGAGATGTGAATGTTAGTTTTAAGCGGCACACTTTATCATAACCCTCTAATGCAGGCTGATAACTGCAGAAAAAATTACAGCTTTCTGATTCATACTTTGGTACAAAACCCGCTTCATAACTATTAGGTGACATATGATATAAGATAACTAGTATTTTGTACAATCTACAGACCTGTTTTCAATGTTACATTATTTTGTAGAATACACAAATGTTATAAATAACAAGAAACCAAAGTAACATCCACATTTCATCAGTAAAAAAAAAAAAAAAATGACAGCAGTGAAAGTATCTTATTTTGTCAGTACATCTCCAAATGTTTTTACCTGTAATTTTTATTCTGACGCATTAAAAAATGAATTCAGTGATATTTTTCTACTATATTTTCAAGCAGAAATACTTGGGATAAAGAGATGCTCTGAACAGCTCATTTATTCCCCAATGAATTATGATAAAATGTATAAGCACTTCACAGCCAGTTTAAACTATGTTTATAATCATAAAACAGTGAAATTAAGCACAAAAGTTATTTGTTTCCTTCGAAATATTTCAGTAATTCACAAAATGCTTAGGTAACAAATAACGCTAGTTAATAAAGGAAAATGTGATTTAAAAAATAACACTATTTTTGAATGGCAATTTTAAAATTAACACAATTTTCAAAGATTGCTAATTATCTTTTAAATTGCCTATTAATAAAAATTTTAAACACCAATCTAGGATATCATTGTACCATTTTAGAGACAGAGAAACTGAGGGACAGAATCCAGAGCGCCTAAGTGAGGCTGTGTGACAGAGCCGCAGCACCGCAGGCCTCTGCTCTGACACCAGTGCTCTTCCTGGACGTGCTCAGCGTTCCACCCAAAAATCACAAGATTTTTTTCAATCTGTCACTAAGTTCCTCTATTATAACATTTAATTCCTGAAATAAATGTCCTCCTTTGGGACATTTAAATACTAAGGCAGCAATCCCATACCAAAATACACACTGTAATCAGATACCCAACCGTACTGTGCATTAACTCAGCACAAAAAGTCCGTTTTAGAATGAAGATCTCTCAGTAAGTATCAATCACATAGCAACACTTAATAATAGTGGAAATATATAATAGAGTACTGACTTTACATCTGGGAGAGCCAGGCTAAAACTACATCAATCCATATCAGCGTTTCTGAGTTGTCAGTAATTATAAAATAGACAAACAGAATTAAATGTAAATTGAAAAAGAAAAATAAATCTTCATGAAATCCTTAGTCCCCATTAAAATATGAGACCCAACACCGGTCAGGATGTTTTCCAGGCCTAGTGCCTGTGTTTCCAAGCATGTAGTGAGCCAAAAGCACGAGAAGGAAAACCCTGCAAACCGTAGAGCAGAGTGTTCATTAACCTCCACATGATAACCCCTTCATCGCTGCATATTAACTAGTTACACACTCATAACCATTTACATTATTGAAAGGACCTTCGATGAAATTTTCTAAGCTATATATCCATTGGTGACAGTATTAAAGGTTATAGAAGGTAGTCTACTTAATGTTTCCATGAGGCCTTTTTAATTAGTAAATATGTAAATTTGGCACACACGCTTTTTATGTTTAAAAAACAAATGAGTGGTAGAGTGACATGTGGTCTTGCCATCTATCCTCCACTGCGTTCCAGCCATCCTTCCCCCATTCCCACTTCTTTTTCTTTCCTCAGATGGTCTGCCTAAGAACAGATATTCAAGGATAGACCAAAACAAAAGTCCATTTAATAATTCCTAAGAGAAGTGTTCACTACCATAGCAGCTTGCACTGCGTCTTTCTGGTGACAGGCAGTGTTGAGCACATCGGAGACTGAAGAACCGATACTCTGGGAACAGAAATAAGGGGAAAGGCAGCCAGGGCGCCGTGAGCACCTGGGACAGCCCTCTCGGGAGCACCAACTCTCATCTTTGTTTATGTCAAGTACGGCCACTTCCAAAAACCACCGGAACCAAGCACATTGGTTTATGTTTTGAGTTTGGGTTTTTTTTTTTTTTTAATTTTCTCCTCTTTTACAATATTATTCCAAAGTAAAAAAAAAAAAAAAAAATCAGTATATTTCTATAACTTAGCTGCCAAGGAAAATTTTAGAAGGGAGAAAAATATTATGATTCAAAGTTAAATGTACCTAAGGCTTAAAAGAAAGAAAAAAATCTTATTTTCCATGAAGTTAAATTACTCCAAATAATTTTACTTCTCATGAAAGGGGACTCAGATTAATTCTTTTACAGTGAGCATACGGGAATGAGCCCTACTTTGTTTCTGCTTTTAAGATGAACCTGCCAAGACGTGCAAAAATGACCCCTAAAGGAGATGTCTTATTTTACCATTTTTATAAAACGAACTTAGCTACTAGGATTCAACTACTGAAATAAATGAGCCAGTAAATTCTTTAATATAATGACCGTACTTGCAGTCAACAATTTATAAATAACTTCTGTACTTACAAAGTAATACAGCAACAAGACGCCGGCAAACAGAAGACGACGAGATGATTCCCCACTTTGTAAGACACAGCACATCACCACCAGTCCTCACCAAGACCCCAGGGGCTACACAACAAAATTAGACCTGCACATTCCTTACCACACAAAACTGAGTTTAACCTATGAATACCAACGGTGATAACATGCCAATACTTCCTTTGATGACAGTCAAGCTGCAGACAGTGCACAGCAAACAGGAGCTTTTCACCTTTTTGAAGAGAGGAAGCCTGTGTTCAGAGAGGAAGTAGCTTTAGTTAATATTATACAATTGTCCAAGAACGGGTAAGAGATGACATGGGTATTCACCACACAAGGCCTCTCTCCCTGGGTCTGTCTGACCCTAAAGCCAAGGTCGCTGTCATGGACCACCTCCAACCATCAGGCAACTTACTGGATACCAGAACAAAAGGAGCTGCTCTGTGTGTAGCCTGTCTTTCTAAAACACTGACTGCTGTTGCTATTTCTCCTCCACTTCTTCCTCAGTTCCATACACACATATAAACAAAACCTTGCCAATAATGTCAATAAAAGCAAATAATGTAAGCTTACACGCAACAATCTACGAACACAAATCCTCACTCCTTCCAATGTGTCATACAGCTCCTGGCCCTTTCAGATCAAATCACTAAACAACCATCTCCCCACGCATCATGTACTAGTGTGTGCGTGTCTGTGTTTAGGGAGAGGGCAGGAAGGTCATGGGCTAAATCTGTAATTACTATCACGTCTCATCATATTTACTGAGACACTTGTATCAGCTAAAGAGTTAACTGCCTAGGATGACGACGAGGGCCAGCCCACCCAGTAGTCCCAACTGCTTGGGAGGCTGAGGCAAGAAAATCGCTTACGCCCAAGAGTTGGAGGTTGCTGTGAGCTGTGATGCTACGACACTCTACCCAGGGTGACATAGTGAGACTCTTGTCTCAGGAAAAAAAAAAATTATTTGATAAAGAAATGAAAGAATGATTTAACAGGCATTAAGTACTCCAGTACTCAAAATTTCTATTTGTGCTATTTATTTTGGTGACAGGCCACAAGGGGGCATCAACCTATGAGTTTCCAAGTTTAAAGCAGTGTGCACAGACACTGAGGGTGACAGACAGCAAGGTGGACGCAGTGTGCACACTGAGACCAGATTGATGACAACAAGAGAGCCTGAAAATTTAAGTTAGCTTCTTGATTTTTGATGCTTCTCTCAACTATTCTGCACTTCTAAAATTTTTCTGTTAAACTACAATTTAAAATTCCTCCTTATATGGGTTAACATATAAAACAACAGTTTGAGAACTGCGCTAATCAGAGCTGTCTAAATTTATATAGTTTGCTTCTCTTACTTGACTGTAGCTTCATGACAAATCTAACTATTTTGGTTTTAAAGCTACTGAGTTGAAAAGAAATAAGTGTCACACATGCACTGCTATCTGACAGTTACTTAAAGGCTGGAAATAATTCCTTAAAAGATAAATTGAATTAATTAAGTAGATGTATAAATGTTAGTACCAAAGAATACAAGTATACTTTCAACAAAATTAGCAAAAATTACAAATCTGTTAAATGAACCCCCTTGTAAAGAAGAGCAGAATTGACTCCAGGTTCCTAACAGGAAAGAACTATAATAAGCAGGGGACACTGTGGAGTGAACTGAGTGCCACTGTGTAAAAACCTCCCCAAAAGCAAAGAAAACCGTTTCACATTTAAACAAATTCCTATTCTAAATATGCTGAAGAACAATTATATGGAGTTGCTCCTTAGAACATGTAAATATTATTGAAATTTTAGCTAAGATGGAATCAAAATGATCGTCTCAGACAGGAGTCCAGGTGTTCCTCCGACTCACCAGCCTCCCTTCTCGGGAAGGCTGCCCAGTGCCAACCTGCTGCAGTCCGGGGCACGTCTTCCCTTGCTGGTCTGAACTACAAGTAGGGCTCTTTCCATTATTCATATTCCCTACAATCCCAATTATATATAGTTTTCTCCTACCAGAAATATTTTAAAACTGGTTAAGTATACATCCAGCGGTATTTCTAATAATGGGAACACCAACATGTCTAGAGGGCGTATTCTGGGATTCTATGAATTAGGTATCAAGGCAACTCCAACTGCACTGTTAGAGCTCCAGGAGGCAGGGGCCGCTCTTACTCCCCAGTGTCCCCCTGCCAATAACAAGTGTAAGCTAGCCCTTTAAAGCAGCACAGCTACAATCAGTCAGCTAAAACCTCAGGAGATGCTTTTCTCAGGTTAGAAGTTTATACGTGCATTTATTTTAGTAAAGTAATAGAATACACACATCAAATATGTGTATGTATGATATGTATATCATCAAATATTACATAACATTCCTTACATCAAACATTGGCAATGAAACGCATGAATATTCAAAATGGAATAAATGTCTCACTCCAATCAGTTCCAGTCTGTTTTGTCAACAAATGAACATTTCACAAACTTAGGAATAATTGTCTTTGGTGCTTTTCAGACTTAACTGCAGATAAGAAACTGTGACCTGTATTACTGAATGGGAAAAAGCCTGAACTGCAACTTGCATGCCCACTGTTTTACTAGACATATCAATCATTCCCCTCTCCACTCACTTATCTTCCTCCTAGTAACTCTGCCCTTCAGGGTCAGGATCAATAATAGCAGGTAACTTTCTGAATGACAACCTGCCTGGATTAAGGTAGCCAACTCCTGTTCTGTGCACCTAGCAGAAGAAACAGCCTGTAGCAGAACACACAGGGAGCCTTCAGCAGAGGACGCCCCTGCAGGGTCTTCAGAGACAACACCAGCATTGATCAAAACTTAGCAGGAAGCCAAGAAACATGATCCCATGAGCAAATGTCAAAAGGAAGGGAAGAAAACCAGAAAACAGAATCAAACAAACATGCAACCTAGATACTAGAATAACTAGAACATTATAATAACAATGATTGAAATATTCAAGAAAATAGAGGAAGGATGGCAAATTTCACTAGAGAATTGAAATCTATATTAAAAAGCCAATGGATATTCTGCAACTGTAGTCTCTAAATAACTCAGTAAATGGTGTTAAAGGAGTTAAACATAGGAGAAATCAGAAGTGTGAATATGATGATGGGTCAATAGAAAATATCCAATTTAAAGGCCAGAGCTTCAAAAATAAAAAACAGAAAATACATAAAGGACCAGTAAGACATCCGTGAAATACAGTGTAACTGAAGATCCAGAAACAGACTCAAAAGATGGAAAAGATCATGAATTCTGGATTTTCTAAAAAAAGTTATCAAACAAGAGATTCAAGAAACTCCAAGAACCCCAATCAAGAAAAATACAAAGAAAATTACATCAAGGTGCAAAATAGTTACAACGATGAAAACACCACCCACAAAAAAGAGAGAAAACTTTCATGTGATTATAGAGGATAAAAAAAAAACTTTTAAGAGAAAATTTTAGGTGCAGCTGGTGGGGCAGGGGGGATACACAGCCTTCAAAGGAGAAGCAGGAATCAGAGCTAGAGCTAACTTCAACATAAAAGTAACAGAAAGTGAAAGATAATAGAATTATAGATTTTCAGTTATTTTTTCAGCACTTCTATAATTATGTACACAGCAAACAGATCCTCCAGAATGAAAAATAAATAAAAACATTTTCACAAGAAACAGAGAATTCTGTGCCAGCAGCAGATTTTCATCACTAAAAGAAACAATATGGGTTTACTAAACAAGTAGACATTTTCTTATTAAATGTAATCTGAAAAAAATTATTAAATGACTAGATACTTACTAAGTAAATGTTATCTGTAAAAAAAATGCTAAAGGAATTCTTCAGAGTAATATAAATGCAAAAAGAATTAAAGAACAAGTGTACAGGTTAAAGAAAAAGAGTGAAAGACCAGGCACAGTGGCTTGTGCCTGTAATCTCAGCACTCTGGGAGGCCAGTGGGTGGATTGCTTCAGCTCACGAGTACGAGACCAGCCTGAGCAAGAGCAAGACCCCATCTCTAAAAAACAGCCAGATTTTGTGGCAGGTGCCTATAGTTCCAGCTACTCGGGAGGCTGAGGCAGGAGGATCATTTGAGCCCAAGAGTTTGAGGTTGCCATGAACTATACCCAGGGCAACAAAGTGAGACTCTGTCTCTCAAAAAGAAAAGAAAGAAAAAGAAGAAAGGGTGAAAGGAGTGTAAAGACAAATCAGTATTGACCACACTGAACAGTTAAATACAGTTTTCTGGGGTTTCAGAAATGGGGAACCAAAGGCATGGGAACAAGAGGCAGGTCTGTCATTCGCAGTTTAGATTTCGATTTGACTTGGTGGGTATGGATCACAAATGAGCAAATAGGAGAAATAATGAGGAGTGTTTGATTAACCTCAATGCAGGCAAAGAGAGCAGAGAAAAACAAACATATGTCAATTAGAACTACAAGGCGTTACCACTCCACACTCATTACAATGGCTCTGGTAAAAAACAAAAACATAAATACCATATACCATGGAATATTATGCAGCCTTAAAGAAAGATGGAGACTTTACCTCTTTCATGTTTACATGGATGGAGCTGGAACATATTCTTCTTAGCAAAGTATCTCAAGAATGGAAGAAAAAGTATCCAATGTATACACCCCTAATATAAAGCTAATTTATAGCTTTCATATGAAGGCTAAAACCCAATTATTGCACAAGAATTTGGGGAAAGGGGAGGGGGGCAGGGGAGGGGGGCAAGGGAGGGAGGGGAGGGAGGAGGATGGGTGGAGGGAGGGCGATTGGTGGGATCACACCTACGGTGCATCGTAGGAAGGGTACAGGCGAAACTTACTAAATGCAGAATACAAATGTCTTTATACAGTAACTAAGAAAATGCCATGAAGGCTATGTTAATCAGTTTCATGAAAATAGTTCAGATTGTATATGAAACCAGCACATTGTACCCCTTGATTGCACTAAGGTACACAGCTATGATTTAATAATTAAAAAAAAAACACAAATACCAAATTGTAACCAATACATGTAGAGAAACTGGAACCCAGGTAAATGACCACTGGGATCATAAAGTGGTATAACCACTGTGAAAAACAGGATGACAGTTCCTTAAACATTAACTACCCAACTGCCACGTGATCTGGAAACTCCACCTCTGAGTATACCCAAAAAGAACTGTAAGCAGAGACTTCAGTACGTACTTATGTGCACACCCCATTCATTGTAACATTACTCACAGTAGCCAACAGGCAAAGTCAACCCAAATTATCCACTGATAGGGGAATATACAAAAATGCACAATATCTAATATATTCCTTCCTAAAGGAGCACAGACGAACCCTGAAGACCTCCTACCTGGTGAGAAAAGCCAGTCACTGCAGGATGGACACTGGATGACCCGACTGACGCACACACGGTACACGAGTCACCACATTCAGAGGGACAGTGAGCGGAACGGTGGTTGCCAGGGAGTGGGGGAGAGAGGAACAGGATGTTGCTGTTTAATGAGGTGCAGAATTTCAATTTTCCCAAATTTAAAGAAAAAAATCCAAGACATTGGCTGGGGCAGTGGTTCACGCCTATATTCCCAGCACTTGGGAGGCCAAGGCGGATGGACTGCCCAAGCTCACAGGTTCCAGACCAGCCTGAGCCAGAGCGAGACCTCGTCTCTAAAAATAGCCAGGAGTTGTGGAAGGCACCTGTAGTCCCAGCTACTTGGGAGGCTGAGGCAAGAGTTTGAGCATGCTGTGAGCTATGGCGCCACAGCACTCTACCCAGAGTGAAGCTGCAAAAAGACTGCAATAAGCTTTGATAACGCCACTTGACCTGGGTGACAAAGCAAGAAAGACCTTTTTTCTTTTATTTTTGTTAGTCATGTTTTAATTTTTTTTTTATTAAATCATACCTGTGTACATTAATGCAATCATGGGGTACAATGTGCTGGTTTTATATACAATTTGAAATATTTTCATCAAACTAGTTAGCATAGACTTCACAGCATTGTCTTAGTTACTGTGTTAAGACATTTATATTCTACATTTAGTAAATTTCACATGTACCCTTGTAAGATGCACCATAGGTGTGGTGTGTTACCACCAATTACCCTCCCTCCACCCATCCTCCCCCCTGCCCTTTCCCCATATTCTTGGGCTATAATTGGGTTATAGCCTTCACATGAAAGCTATAAATTGGTTTCATAGTAGGGCTGAGTACATTGGATACTTTTTCTTCCATTCTTGAGATACTCTGCTAAGAATATGTTCCAGCTCCATCCATGCAAACATGAAAACGGTAAAGTCTCCATCTTTTTTTAAGGCTGCATAACATTCCATGGTGTACATATACCACAATTTATTAATCCATTCATGGGTCAACGGGCACTTGGGCTTCCTCCATAACTTAGCAATTATGAATTGGGCTGCAATAAACATTCTGGTACATGTATCTTTGTTATAATGTGATTTTTGGTCTTCTGGATATATACCTAGCAGAGGAATTGTAGGATCAAATGGCAGGTCTATTTTTAGATCTCTAAGTGTCCTCCAAACATCTTTCCAAAAGGAACGTATTAGTTTGCATTACCACGGGCAATGTAGAAGTGTTCCCTTTTCTCTACATTCACGCCAACATCTCTGGTTTTGGGATTTTGTTATGTGGGCTAATTTTACTGGAGTTAGGAGGTATCTCAGAGTAGTTTTGATTTGCATTTCTCTCATGATTAAGGATATGAGCATTTTTTCATATGTCTGTAGGCCATGCACCTGTCTTCTTCAGAGAAATTTCTCTTCAAGTCTTTTGACCACCCTGAGATGGGATCACTTGTTCTTTTCTTGCTAATACGTTTGAGTTCTCTGTGGATTCTGGTTATTAAACCTTTCTCGGAGGCATAACCTGCAAATATTTCTCCCATTCTGAGGGCGGTCTGCTTGCTTTACTCACTGTGTTCTTGGCTGTACAGAAGCTTTTTAGTTTGATCAGGTCCCAGTAGCGTATTTTTAATGCTGCTTCAATTGCCCAGGGGGTCCTCCTCATAAAATATTTGCCCGGGCAATTTCTTCAAGAGTTTCCCCTGCACTTTCTTCTAGTATTTTTAGTTTCATGTCTTAAGTTTACATCTTCTGAGATTTAAATCCTGTGAGAGTTTATCTTAGTTAAAGGTGAGAGGTGTGGGTCCAGTTTCAGTCTTCTACAGGTCACCAGCCAGTTCACCCAGCACCATTTGTTAAATAGGGAATCTTTTCCCCAAGGACCTTTTTTCTTAAGAAAAAAGAAAAGATGTCCAGACACTCAATATTAAATATTATCACAACATGCTGTTTATAAGACACACTTTGAACATATATAGATTGAAGGTATAAGAATTTTAAGGCCTGGCTTGGCGCCTGTGGCTCAACGGCTAAGGCGTCAGCCACGTACACCTGAGCTGGCGGGTTCGAATCCAGCCCAGCCTGCCAAACAACAATGACGGCTGCAACCAAAAATGGCCGGGCGTTGTGGCAGGCTCCTGTAGTCCCAGCTACTTGGGAGGCAGAGGCAGGAGACTCGCTGGAACCCAGGAATTGGAGGTTGCTTTGAGCTGTGATGCCACGGCACTCTATCCAGGGTGACAGCTTGAGGCTCTGTCTCAAAAAAAAAAAAAAAAAAATTTTAAGGCCATAAATAATGTGACCATACTAGTATCCATCGAGAGAGACTTAAAGGCTAGAAGCATCACTAGAGATGAAAAACATTTTAGAACGTTCACAGACGAATACTCTCGCACCAAAAAAAGAAAGGAAGAAAAAACTACAAAATGGTAAAAAAAAAAATATTTCAGAAAGGTCAACTGACCAGAAAGTTATTACAATCCTACACTAAATAATGAGTTTTAAAATACATAAAATGGGCCAAGTACAGTGGCTCACACACATAATCCTAGCACTCTGGGAGGTGGAGGCGAGTGGATTGCCTAAGCTCAGGAGTTGGAGACCAGCCTGAGACAAAGCAAGACCCCATCTCTAAAACTAGCTGGGCTATGTGGTAGAAGTCTATAGTCCCAGCTACTTAGGAGGCTGAGGCAATAGGATCACTTCAGCCCAAGAGTTTGAGGTTGCTGTAAGCTATGACGCCACAGCACTCTACCCAGGGCAACACTGTCTCAAAAATAAGTAAATAAAAAGTAAAATAAAATATATAACGGAAACGTTAAAATAAATAGAGAAAAACATAAATTGTACAACCCTAGTGGAGATTTTAATGTATACATCTCTTTTGACAACTTCAGTTAACAGACATATATTGAACTCTAAACTGCAGAATTAACAATTTTTTCCCAAGCAAATTATAGAAAATGTACCATATTATGTCATAAGGCAAGACTTAAAAATTACAAAGAATGTGTCCTCTGACCATAGTAGAGAAGCAGAAAAGTAAAAAATATTCACTATTTGGAAATTAAAGAACATGTTTATAACTCATGAGTCAATGAGCAAATTTGAAATTAGAAAATATTTTTAACTGATAATGAAAATGCATATAAAATGTGTGGGGTACCTAAGGCAATGATTAAAAAATAATTTAAAGCTCAAAATGCATACGTTATAAAGAAAAAAAAAAAGTAAACATCAGTGACCTAAGCTTTTCTCTCAAAGGAAAAGAGCAGAAGTCAGTGAAATAGAATGCACACTTTACAAAAGAGAAAAATCAACAAAGCCAAACTCTGTTCCTTTAAAAAGGCTGATAAATTGATAAATCTCTAAGATAAATCAAGGGAAATAAGCCGAAAATTACAAATTATAGAATTTAAAAGAAGACATCACTACCAAACCTACAGATACTTTTTAAAAAAGAGGATGTTGAGAATAAGTCAAAAACGCCAATATGACTGAAAATTTAGATAGGACAGTTTCCTGAAAGTCGTATTTTCTAAACTGAAACAATTAGAAACAGAAAATCTGAATAGTCATTTAACAATGAAACTGCGATAGTATTTTAAAACTTCCATACAAAACACAGCTTTTGATAAATTTCTCCAAACATTTAAAGTTAGAAAAATTACCAATATTATATAAAGTCTTTTATAAAAATAAATAAAAATCAGAATTGTTTTACAAGGCCAGAATAACCCTGAAACCAAAACTTTACAAACAAAATACCCTCAGATTTAATCTGGTAATATATAAAAAGGTAAACGCATCATTAAACAAGAATTACTCCAAGAATGCAATGATGTTTGGGTATTTTTAAAGAATCAAATTCATGCTCCCATCTCAAAGGCAAAGAAAAAGCATATTTTATACTTTGATAAAATTCGGCATCCATTAAAAATAAAATTAGCAAACTAGAAACAGGAGAAAATTTCCTTATGTTCATCAAAAGTAGCTACAAAAAGCCAACTGCAAAGATCATTTGTAATGGTGAAATATTTAAAGCTGCCACCTTTGTATGGAAGTTCGCTGTCAGTACTTTTATTCGACACTGTATTTTAAGGTTCTAGCCATGCAATATGGCAAAACAAAACAAAAAATATATAAAAGACCATAAGAACTAAAAAGAATAAAACTGTGATTATTCGCAGGGGAAAGCCTATATATAACTACACTCACACTATCAGAATACACAAACAATTAGGACTCAAGTAAATTTAAGGAATTAATTAAACTACCAAAAGATTATGTGAATAATTTCAAAAGTGGCAAAATTACAGAAAATTAACAAACAGGTAAAAATTCAGATGGGAGTATAAAAGACATGAGACACAGTGACAGTATCTATCATGCACTCAGAGTAGCAAAAGTAAAGAGTCTGCTGAGTTTGGCAAGTGAGATGATAATCAACTGTGGCTACAGTAATTTCAGTGAAAAGATGGAGGCAGAAACCAGCTTATAGAAGGCTGAGACATGAATTATCACACTGTACTATCTTTCCATTAAAATATATCCCTACTGGCTCAGCGCCTGTGGCTCAACGGGCTCAGGCGCCAGCCACGTACACCTGAGCTGGCCGGTTCAAATCCAGCCCGGGCTGCCAAAACAACAATGACGGCTGCAACCAAAAAACGGCTGGGCGTTGTGGCGGGTGCCTGTAGTCCCAGCTACTTGGGAGGCGGAGGCAAGAGACTCGCTTAAGCCCAAGAATTGGAGGTTGCTTTGAGCTGTGATACCACAGCACTCTATCCAGGGTGACAGTTTGAGGCTCTGTCTCAAAAAAAAAAATATTTCCCTACAAGTCTTTAAGTTTCTCTAAGGCAAAAAGGATTCCCTGTGTACTGCAGGATCTAGGACAGGGCCAGGCATACAATTGTATTTTGTCTTCTGTATTCTTCCCCATGAGAAAAAGCACCCACTTATGTGCAATAAGTTTAATATGGCACAATTCATAAACTTAAGTAAAAGACTGAGAAACAATGGGCAAGTTTACAAGTTAAATGGGCTACTCTGGCTACATTGTATTAGAATCTTTCTTTTTAAAAAAAAAAAAAAAGATTGTACTTTTTTGTTTGTTTGTGTTTGTAGAGACAAGAGTCTCACTTTATCGCCCTCGGTAGAGTGCTGTGCCGTCAGCAACCTCCAACTCCTGGGCTTAGGCGATTCTCTTGCCTCAGCCTCCCAAGTAGCTGGGACCACAGGTGCCCGACACAACGCCCGGCTAGTTTTTGGTTGCAGTTTGGCTGGGGCTGGGTTTGAACCACCACCCTTGGTATATGGGGCTGGCACCGCCCTCTTGAGTAGTTCTATTTGCAAGGATTAACATTTCATGACTTTCTTAAAGGTCTTCCAAAGGATAAAGAGAAAAGTTCCCTATTATAAGAAAAATTCAAACTCATTTTATTTCCCAATTACTGCATTAGTACAATGTCTTTATAAGTCTGAGATACACAGCAAGATCCTAGTGATTATATTTTGCCTGCATCTTGCTTTCTTTTTTTTTTTTGAGACAGAGTCTCACTATGTCGCCCTGGGTAGAATGCCATGGTGTCACAGCTCACAGCAATCTCAAACTCCCGGGCTCAAGCAATTCTCTTGCCTCAGCCTCCCATGTAGCTGGGACTAGAGGCCCCCACCAAAATGCCCGGCTATTTTTTGGTTGTAGTTGTCATTGTTACTTAGCAGGCCCGGGCCGAGTTTGAACCTGCCACACTAGGTGTATGTGGCCAGCGTCCCACCAACTGAGCCACAGGCGCTCCCTGCATCTTGCTATTTCATCACCCTAGTAATTATTTCATGATCCACTATTCCTAATTATGCTTTTTATAAAAAAAAATAACTTGGAAGAAATTATAGAATCACCAAGAAGGATGATGCAACCCAGAGTAAAATACCATCCTTCAGTTTTCTTACTGCACTGCCTCAATCTCGCAAAAAAGCACAGAAAACTAGAGGCACCATCTTTCAATATAAACAAGAATTTTTCACTTTCTGCACATAACAACAGAGAGGATATTTCACAATTATTAAATCAGATTATGAAAACGAACAGCAGCACTTTTTTTTTTTTTTTGGAGACAGAGCCTCAAGCTGTCACCCTGGGTAGAGTGCTGTGGCATCACAGCTCACAGCAACCTCCCAATTCCTGGGCTCAAGCCAGTCTCTTGCCTCCGCCTCCCAAGTAGCTGGGACTGCAGGCGTCCGCCACAATGCCGGGCCATTTTTTGGTTGCAGCCGTCATTGTTGTTTGGCAGGCCCGGGCTGGATTCGAACCTGCCAGCTCAGGTGTACATGGCTGGCGCCTTAGCCCGCTTAGCCACAGGCGCCGAGCCAAACAGCAGCACTCTTAACCAGTGCAGTCCAACAGAATTTTCTTTTTTTTTTATTAAATCATAAACATAGATCATGTATAATTAATTTATGGGGTACAATGTGATGATTTCATATAGAATTAGGAGCTTTTACATCACACTGGTTAATATAATATATACCTCATCTCGTTGACATAGTTATTGTGTTCAGACATTTATAGATCCAACATGTACCCTTGCATTATGCATCATAGGTGTGATCCCAACATTCACCCTCCTTCAACCTAACCTCCCTGCTCCCCTCCTGTCCCCCTCTCCTCTATCCTTCATCCTGGGCCTTAGCTGTGAGCTATTCTTCATATGAAACTGTGAGTGATTGTTTTGTAATAGTACTGAGTATATTTTTTCTTCCATTCTTGAGATACTTTACTAAGTAGGGTATGTCCCAGCTCCATCCATGTAAACGTAAAAGAGGTAAAGTCTCCATCTTTTTTAAGGCTGCATAATATTCCATGGTATACGTATACCACAATTTGTTGATCCATTCATGGGTCAATGGGCACTTGGGATTCTTCCATGACTTGGCAATTATGAATTGAGCTGCAATGAACAATCTGATGAAACTATCTTTGTTATAAAGTGATTTCTGGTCTTCTGGATATACACCTAGTAGAGGAATTACAGGATCAAATGGCAGGTCTACTTTTAGATCCCTGAGTATTCTCCATACTTCTTTCCAACCAACAGAATTTTCTAACAGAATCTTCAACAGCAGCATCATCAATTCCAACAGCCAAACACCAAATGCAGCTAATGAGCAACTGAGAAAATCAACTTCCATTTTACTTAATTTTAATTTCAAACACAATACTGGATGGCAGAGGGAGGTGATGGTGACAATAATAGTATACATAGAATCTCAGACTATGAATCTTCAGATGACAATATCCTAGATGAATTTTCTCAAACCCCACAATCAATGAGCAATATACAAAAATTAACTCACAATGGATTAATGACCTAAATAGAAGAGCTAAAACCACATGCGGTAAAACGCTCAGAAGAAAACACAGGTGTTCATCTTCATGACCTTGGAGTTGGCAACAAATTCCTAGCTGTGACACCAAAAACATAAGCAACACAAGAAAAAAAAATCACACTTCATCAAAATTTAAAACTTTTATGCATCAAAGGACATTATCAAGGAGGTAAAAGATAAACTATGGAATGAGAGAGGTATTTGCAAACCACGTATCTGATAAGCTTTTACTTGTTCATTTTTTGTAATTTTTGGGTAAGAGTGGGGGGGGGAGGATGAGGATGAGGATGGGGAGGAAGAGGTAGAGGAGGAGGAGGAGGAAGGGGAGGAAGAGGAAGAGGAGGAGGAGGAGGAGGAGGAAGGGGAGGAGAAAAGGGAGGAGCATGGGGGGAGGGGAGGAGGAGGAAAGGGAGGGAGGTGAGGAAGGGGAGGGAGGAGCATGGGTGTGCTCGCACCTAACAGGCACAATGTAAGGATATATGACAGTACATCTCCCAGGAGAAGGGCACAACCCACAAGTTGGACTCTACCTAACACACACAAACAACGTAATCTATCAGCTCTACCTTTGCATTAATATAAAATTTTTTAAAAAATTGAGAACAGGTGCCTTTTTAAAAAAAAAAACACAAATGCAGTGAGGCCAGGCACGGTGGCTTACGCACTCTGGGAGGCTGAGGCAGGTGGATTGCTTGAGCGCTCAAGTGCAAGACCAATCTGCCCAAAAGAGAGACTGCATCTCTATTAAAAATAGAGGATGGCTTGAGCCTAGGAGTTTGAGGTTGCTATGAGCCATGATGCCACGGCACTCTACCCAGGGCAACAGCTTGAGACTCTGTCTAAGGAAAGTGGAAAGAGGAAAGGAGAAAGGGGGAAGAGAAAGGGAAAAGAAAGGAAAGGAAAAAATGAGTGCAGTGAAAGGGAGCACTGTGTTGGAGAGAACGTACACATAAACCAGTACAGCCACTATGGAAAGCAGTGCGGAGACTCCTCACAGGGGGAGCCGCCCCACCCCCACCCCCACCCCCACCCAGCCGCTGCTAAGCATCCACCCAGAGGAGACACAGGCCTTGATACAGTGATGACACAGGAGCACGTCTTGGTTGCTCACCATTTCTCATCAAAACGAACCAGGGCTCTTTGAAAAACTCAGTCAATTTCAGGACTAAGGCAAGGAAACTGCACGGTAACCCTGAGACAGCCTGTCCCTGAAAGCAGAGTAAGAATGATCAGAGAATGGCAGAACATGCGAAAGAAAGCACACTCAGCCAGACGGAGGGGCTCCCGCTGCCAAAACTAGGATTTGAGTGTGAAAAGGAATGATGACAGGAATGCCATCACTCTTAACTGTTAAAAAATGAGATTATAGTTAAGGCTGGATGCGGTGGCTCATGCCTATAATCCTAGCACTTGGGGAGGCCAAGGCAGGTGGATCACCTGAGCTCACAGGTTCCAGATCAGCATGAGCCAGAGAGAGACCCCATCTCTAAAAATAGCCAGGCGTTGTGGCCGGCGCCTGTAGTCCCAGCTACTCAGGAGGCTGAGGCAAGAGAATCGCTGGACCCTAAGAGTTAGAGGTTGCTGGGAGCTGTGATGCCATGGCACTCTACCAAGGGCCACAAAGTAAGACTCTGCCTCCAAAAAAATAAAAATAAAAATAAAAAATATAAAAATTTAATGAAATTAAATTTTATATAAAAAGGTTATAGTTAAACTAAAAGAGGCTAAAGGGACAGCTAGGGATCCTCCTTACAGAAAAACTCCAGGTAACAGATATAGTTAGAAACTCACTAATTTGCAAACACCAATGTAATAAATGATTTAGGCAAGAATCACACAAAAGGCTTCTGGGGACAGGATATTCACCCTGTCTTCCAGTATTAGTTATTCCTTACACGGAGGAGAAGGACTTTGGGATGGAGCCGGATACCCTAGTGATGAGAACACTGATAATGGGATGAAGAGACACCCCTGCCTCCTGACTTATGCAAAGGAAAGAGGAATGTGGTCCTCATCTACGTGGTGGTCTTTTTCTTCTCTCTCTCTCTCTCTCTTTTGCTTTTAAAACCTTTGAAAAGATTTATTGCTCACTTTTGGGAACACAAGACTGTGAAGTCGGGGCAGGTCTGGCCTGAAGCCTACTCCTGGTCGCAGCATTTCAGGCCCCCATGTAGACACGGGAGGACATCAGCACATCTTTCCATGTAAAAAAAGGCAATTTCCTTAAGCAGGACACGCCCAGGCTCCAGCAGAGGGTCTCACAGCCATGCTGCTCAGGCTTACCTCTTCCCACAATAGCCTGAGGACCAGGGAGTACAGGTGCATACCACCATACCTGGTTATCCATGCTGTATTCTGTTGAAAAAATGTTTCACTTTGTTTCTTCATCATTATATTCATTAGACATTAGACAGAAAACTGACCTGAACTCTCAAAAAGGCCAATAACATAAAGACGAAAGGTGGGAGGAGGATTATTTTAGACAAAAGACAAAGCCAAATGCCATGGTGATCTGTGACCAGACCTTGGATTGAAAAAGAGAGTTATAAAGAACCTTTTTAGAAAAACTGAGGAAATCTGAACATGTTAGCTGTGTCCGTTCATTTCTTAGTCATATAAACAAGATACCATGCTATGTAGGCAAATGACCTTGCTCTGAATGGTATGTGCTTAAGAATCAGGGATGTGATGATGTCTGCTATTTACTCTCAAATGACTGAGCAGAAAAAAAGGAATATAAAGAAAAAGCAAATGAGACAAAATATTAACCGTGACTGTAAACAAAGAGTGTTTATCACACCACTCTTTCAGCTTTTCTATAGTGTTGTGATTTTTCAAAATAAACAGCTTTAGTTCAAGAGGGGAAACTGCCTATCACAAGACTAAAAAGACTGGGACTCCCTGTCAATGAATAGGTATCACTGATACTTAACTTCCCAAAGACTGAAACCAACGTGCCAAGGACAACCACAACACGATGTAATTTACAAGTAAGGAATGAGAAAACTCACCTATTTACAAAATGAAATGTATCTTTGACTATACAAACATATTCTTACAACACTGCCTTCTTAAAAACAAAAATAATTTTAACATTAGAGAAGAACTAACTCTTCAGTACCTAAAATTACTCAATTTTTAAAAAGTATTTTCTAAAATTCAACACCCATTCATAAAAGCTCTTAGCTAACTAAGAATATATGGAAATTTTCTTAATCTGATAAAAAGTGTAAATACATCTGGGAGATGGACACACAACTTTGACACAAACTGCACAAAAGCAAATCATGTAACCAAAACAAATGTATCCTCATAATATTCTGAAATGTTTCTGAAGTATAAATACAAATAAAGTAAGTATCATACTTAATGAATTTTTTTTTTTTTTTTTTTTGCAGTTTTTGGCCAGGGCCAGGTTGGAACCCGCCACCTATGGTATATGACGCTGGCACCCTATTCCTTGAGCCACAGGCACCACCCATACTTAATGAATTTTTAAAGTTTACTTCTGATGCCCATTATCACCACTTGTACTAGGACAAAAGGCAGGAAAAAGAAACAGCAGCAGGACTGGAAAGGATAAAATACAGAAACCTTTAGGAACCGCAAGGAACCAACTAAACTTACATCATGAGGTACCAAGCTATAAAGCCATGATGATTAAGATAGTGTAGGTTTGCTTCAAGAAGAGACCAGCCAAAGGAAGCGTCAAGAAATGGACCCACAAATACAGTCACCTGATATAAGACAAAGATACGGACACAGTGGAGACAGGACAATCCTTCCAAATAACTGATGCTAGAGTGACCAGATAACCACATGGTAAACCAAATCCAGGTAGAATATAGATCTCAACATGAAAAGCAAAGCAGGCTTAGCGCCTGTACTCAGTGGCTAGGGCGCCAGCCACCTATACCAGAGCTGGTGGGTTCGAATCCAGCCGGGTATACAACTACAAACAAAATATACCCAGGCATTGTGGCAGGCACCTGTAATCCCAGCCACTTGGGAGACTGAGGCAAGAGAATCGCTTAAGCCCAAGAGTTTGAAGTTGCTATGAGCTGTGACACCACAGCACTCTACTGAGGGCAACATAGTAAGACTGTCTCAAAAAAAAAAAAAGAAAAGAGAAACAATAAAGCTTTTAGAAGATAATATAAGAGGCTATCTTCAGAATATTAATAAGAAAGACTTCTTTTTTTTTTTTTTTGAGACAGAGCCTCAAGCTGTCACCCTGGATAGAGTGCCGTGGCATCACAGCTCACAGCAACCTCCAATTCCTGGGCTCAAGCGAGTATCCTGCCTCCGCCTCCCAAGTAGCTGGGACTACAGGCGCCCGCCACAACGCCCGGCCATTTTTTTTGGTTGCAGCCGTCATTGTTTAGCGGGCCCGGGCTGGATTCGAACCCGCCAGCTCAGGTGTACGTGGCTGGCGCCTTAGCCCGTTGAGCCAGAGGCACCGAGCCGAAAGACTTCTTTAAAACAGAACAAAACCCCCTATCATAAAGGAAACAATAGAGAATTTTTATTCCTCAAAGGACACCACTGTAGAGTGCCAAGTCAGCCACAGATCAGGGAAGGTATTCATGATATATGACTGAAAACGCCCTCGGATCAAAAATACATAAAGAACTGCTATGAATCAATTAGAATGACCAACATTCCAACAGAAAATAGGAAATAGATGATCGAGTATCTTACCAACCAGAGATTTAAAATCCAAGTAGTCAACATTGAAGGAGGAGATGGATCAGTCAGAACCAACAAATACGCAAAGAACAGGTTAACACCCCACAGTAGTAAGGATGTGCAGGAGGCAGAACTTCCACCAACTGCTGACAGGCAGTAAACCTGCATAACCACTTCGGGGAAAAAACACTGCAAGCAGAACTAAGACACAAATACCCCCATATGAAAGTTCCAGGCAAAAACTAGAAATAGCCAAAATTGCTCACCTGAAAAATGAACAGCATTTAATGACGATCCTAACACCAAATGTGCACACATGTACCACAATGCCCGGCACACAGAGAATTTCCTCAACATTATGTGACCCCAGGAATCTTCACATATGCAAGAAAAGCGGACACGTGATCATTTCAGCCTCAAAACATTCCAATGGTGTCGCATCTCACAGAGTAAGAGCCAGAGACCTTACCCGGATCTGCCACTGCCCTCACCCTGACTCACTCTTACCTGTTGCCCTGACTAGAGAGCTCTTCTCCAAAATACCCTGCATGTATCCAAACAGCTCACTCTCCACTTACTTTCTGGTCATGCTCAAATGAAAATGGACAGGCATTCCCGTCCTCCTTACAGAAGAGGCTTCCCTCCACCCAGATCCTCCCACCCTCTGCACCTCCCTCACCCAGCTTTATTGTTCTACCTATCACAAACCCCCCAGTCATTTTTACTGTGCCAACTGCCTGTCCTCACCACTGGTGCCTGCAGTGACAGTAAGGACTCTCTGTATTTTGCTCATTACTGCTCCCTCAGGAGAACGTATCTGGCACTAGGAGATACACAATAAACATTCGTTAACTAAATTATGTGATTTGGAGTACAGGCCCGAGAGACTAGCTTGTCAAATGCTACACGGTGGACAGTTCCTTAAACTATCTGCAGTTTAGTTTATCACAAGAAATATGAAAACCCTTCATTATCTTAAATTAGCTGTTCTGCTACATGAGAAACTTAAAACATTTACTCTTACTGCGTTTAATTCCCTTAAGTTCTATAATAGCAAAGTATAAGATATTCCAAAATTCCAAGTGACAATTATGGGAGGCACTCAATAATAAATAAATAATCTCTATAAATTTCTAATCTTACCATTATTCTGCAAGTAAGCCTACAAAAGTACCATATGTATCACTTTTTAAAATATTACAATAAAATCTCAGTAGTTTTGCTAATAAAAGATAATAGTATTTGGAGATATAAAATACAAATATCCCAGAAACATTATCTTAACCAAGAAACCAAAATTTCGACATAATGCAACTCTAGCACAGAACTAGACTTAACAAAAATCTTAGTACAAGGAAACCTCACTGAGCAGCCCAAGACGCTCCACGGCAGCGCTAGACCACGGACTGCACCACGCATGTAACAGGCCAGCCAGCCACCTAAGGAGCTTAGATTTTCAGGGACAATTTATTTTTTTTAAAGACAGAGTCTTACTTTATCACCCTCAGTACAGTGCTGTTGCGTCAAGGCTCACACCAAACTCCAACTCCCGGGTTTAGGCGACTATTGCCTCAGCCACGCGATAGCTGCTGGGATTACAGGTGCCCGCCACAACACACAACACCCGGCTATTTATTTGTTTGCAGTGTGGCCGGGGCTGGGTTCGAACCTGCCACCTTGGGTATATGGGGCCGGCGCCCTACTCACTGAGTCACAGGCACCGCCCAAGTAGCTTATATTTTCACACTGTTATTTTACTGCTGTTGGTAAAAACGTATTTAGTTAAAAGAAAAAAAAATGATAAGTTTCCCTCCTCTGTCTTTTGACAGAGAAGATTAAACAACCCTCTGAGGGAAAAAAGGCTATCAAATGGAAGTTGATTGTTTTGACTAAATTATAACTATCAGCTCTAAGGTAACCAATAAATAAATCTGATATTCAAACCAGCCATGTTTCAGGCTCAGAAAGTATTCAGTAATTAAAATATCACATTCCAGTTTTCATTAAAATTAATTAAAATAAGCTTTATCAATAGCCTTTATGGAAAAAAATAAAATCCCTTCACATCTTATTTCACAAATTTTAGCTAAAATAAGAAGTGAAATCATGCATTTTTAAAACAGTGATGTGTCTTCCTATATAGTGTGAATATTTACTACATACACATGAACATAACTGGAACTATACTATACACATTGTCCTACAGTTTTTAATGCCTACATAACTGCATACACAAAGCTGCAGGAAACTTTTCCACTTGTCTTTCTGCTAAAACAAAAAAGGAATAAACCAAAGTTTAAGCTCAAAAAAGTTTTTCTGAAACTGTTTCAGCATTGATTCTGTAAGTGAAAGTGAAAGCAATGTTAAAATATTTGCTTCTGTCCATTTACCACGTATGTTGTCACTCCTGGGGACCTTGGCTCCTGCATGCCCCTTATCTGTCCTTTCTCTCAGGTTATGGATTTTTTTCCTTTTCATTCAGTGCTCCAGAAAACAAACAACAACAACAAAATGAGACAGAAGGACCAAGGTAAAACCTATCACACTCCTTAGCCAAAATTTTTTAAAAAGACCTGGCAGGGGGGAGGGAAAGGGAAAGGTGTAGCTCCACTTAGAGGGCACGATGCACAAATGTAAGAGGGACTCCACCGAACAAATAATAGGAAAACACTTAACCTGATTCTTTGTACCCTCAAATTAACCTGAAACAATAAAAATAAAAATAAATAAATGAAAAAAACAAAGAACAAAACTGGTAAGCCGTATTTAAACCACATTACCTACAAGCGCCTCTCAACCAAGGTTCCCAGAGAAAATTACGCCCTAAAGCCTAGTGTGTATGTTAAGGAATTGATTTCCCTCTGAAGATACAGAGGGAAATCAACTAGCTGCAGACCATTCCAGGGAAAACTGAGAAAACAGTCATCAAAAATAACTTTCTTTAAGGTTTAATTCTCTCTCATGGAACCCAGATAGGGAAAAGCCAAGAGCTTAAAGACATGTTTGATCCAATTTACCTAAAGGGATAGTAGGTGCCACAAAAATACAAAGCTATTGGGTATTTTTGATATTTTGTATTTTTGTGGCACCTACTACTATACCCTTCGCCTCTCCATGCAGAACACCCTCATGCTTCCACTGTACTAGACTTCACCGCTCTCCTACAATTGGCTTGGCCTTAAGGTCTAAACAAACTTCTCACAAAAATTTTTAATTGACTGTTTACTATATAAAGTTTTCCCATACTAAACTACAATTAAAGTATACCTATATGGCCAGATTATTCTGTTATGGGCCTTCTAACCACTGAAGCAGAGCCTTCTAGTAAATAAATACAATCTATTCACTGTGGGGTTTTATCATGAATTGGGGAATAATTTTATATACCGATGACTGGTATGCACAAGCTTATTTCATGTGACAAATTAACACAACACAGAAAAAATAATTGGGCAATACAGTGAATGTCTGCTGAAAACATTCAGTTCCCCATAGGACTGTTTAAGTGAAAAAGCAGTTACTTTAGATGGAACTCAACACCTTATCAGAAAGCTGTTCAGAGCACCCCAAAAGTATCCCTTGTACTTCAGCAGCACTAACATCAGAATAAAATCACGGATCTTCCTTTTTAACAGGTCAAATGGGAGAAAACATATCAAGTCAGTATTATGCATACACTGTATACCACCCAGGAGGTGAGCATAACCCACCACAGATCAAAGTGAGTGGAAACACCATCCCCTGGGGTCTATTTCACATTTTCTAAAAGAACAAAAAAAAAAGAAAGAAAGAAAAAGAAAAACCTTTGCTGCCAAAAGCAACAAGGTTTCATAAAGAAATTTGTTTCTTCTTTCTTTTTCTATTTTTCTCTTTAAAAAAAAATTTAGGATCCACTATTGTCTTAGAATCTAAATATATCAAACTAGCTGAATTTTTAAACCCCTACTGTGAAAAAAAAAAAAAAAAGGCACCAAGTTTAAAACCCAACAGTTGTAGGTGGTATTAAGAGGAAAATGGCTGAGAAAAAGAAACCCAATGACCAAAATAATTTAAAACCAAGCAAAACAAAGTAGGAAAGAGTCCCACGGTTCATCCCACAGGTGGTTGCCAAGCAAACCAAGACTTTTTAGGTCTATGAAAATCCACATCTAGTTGAACTGAGTATATTTGTAGCCATTTTAATAAGGGAATGGTCAGTTGAGAAAGTCAGGGGTTCTCTATTTATAAGTTTTTAAGCAACTTCCTAACTCCTTAGTCCATGATACTCTCTCGAATTGGGCATAAAATACTTTTTTTGAGACAGAGCCTCAAGCTGTCACCCTGGATAGAGTGCTGTGACATCACAGCTCACAGCAACCTCCAATTCCTGGGCTCAAGCGGGTCTCCTGCCTCCGCCTCCCAAGTAGCTGGAACTACAGGCACCTGCCACAACGCCCGACCATTTTTTGGTTGCAGCCGTCATTGCTGTTTGTCGGCCCGGGCTGGATTCGAACCCACCAGCTCAGGTGTACGCGGCTGGCGCCTTAGCCTGTTGAGCCACAGGCGCCGAGCCTGGGCATAAAATATTTTAAGTAAATTAAACACTGCTTTTCAAAGTAAAAATTTCAAGATACTTCAATAGATAAGACCAACCTGTAAAACCACTGACTGCATGGGGGGAAAAAAATCTCAGATTTAACAATAAAACTACAGTATTTCTATACTGGAGTATACTTTTTTATATACAATCCCATTCAGATGTGCGAAATTTTCTCCACTCTGCACTGGTTCTTTAAAATTCATTATACGATTTAAATTAAAAATTTTAAAAATAGCTTTCTACTTTGATAAGTACTAATTAACCAAAGCTGGGAACCGAGGCACATGGTTACAAACGTAGTACAACTTTTAAGTCCAATCGATAAAGAACAACAAAAAGTACACATTTTAGGCAACCTTTAGATCCTAACCAGGTTTAAAAATAATTTAAGGTGAATGCCTCCACCTGGAGCGTGCTTCCCCCACCCCCCAACCCCGGTCAAAATTCCCACGCACTCAAGCAAGCACTGAGTTTGGAAATTCACTTTTACCGACAAGTTAAAACAGGTTGTCACAGCCCGCTTCCCCGTCCCTCCCCTCCGCTCCAAGGTCAAAGGGCTGCAGACAAAAGACAACAAAAGCACGTGACAAAAGTTTCTCCCGACGCTTTCTCTCCGCGGACCCCGAGGCTGCGCTCCGCCCCGCGCAGGGTCCGGAGCGAGCCGGGCCCCGGGCCGAGGGGCCGCGCCCCCAAGCAGCCGGCAGGGGTGGGCGGGACGAGCCGGCCGCAGTCTGCGGAACGCGGAGCCGAGGGCCAGCGGGGAGCGGCGCCTCCCGAGACCGCCGCCGCGGGCGGAAGCGCGGCCTGTTACCTTTTCCTGCTCCTCGCGGAGCCGCCCCACCTCCCGGGCGCGCAGGGCCGCCGCGGCCGCAGCCGAGGCCGCGGCGTGGAGCTCGGGGTCCGACGAGGCCTCCATGGGGCGCCGCGGGCCTCAGCGGTGCGAACGAGTCCTGAACAAGTGTTTATGGAGGCGGCACGGCCGGCGGCTGCCCGGTACCCGCGTGCTCGTCCTCATGCACCGCGCGCCCCGCGCCGAGGAGGCCGCGCCCGCCCGCACCGCCGCCGGAGGGGCCGCTGCTCGCGTCCGGGCTGCCCGCGGCCGCATCTCACACGCGCATGCCGCCCTCCGCCGCCGCCGCCGCGGGGCTGGGAGCAACACGCCGGCCTCCGAGAACGCGAGGCGACTCCCAGGTGACCAGGCCCAGCCGAGCGTCCCGAGGCGGCCGCGCCTCCTCCGCACCGCCCCCGCAGGTCCCGCCCCTCGCCCCGCCTCGCGCGGCACGTCGGGAAGCGCGTGCGCACACACGCGCTGGCGCGGGCCCCGCCCCCGAGGGCAGGAGGGGCGGAGCCTCGCGGCCGTGGCTGGCCCAAGTCACCTATTAGCTGTTTGCAGCCCTCTGGAAGCTTCCATTCCAGAGCCTGTGCGCGCCCAGCGATCCCTGGGTGGGATGAACAGTGTGGTAGCCTTGTGTGCCCCGTCTGTCTCCCAGTCGTCTGGCGCTGCATCAGACGGTTGGAGCTTAATTCATGCACTGAGACAGTTTCATAAGCACATTTAATTCTAGCAAATTAAATTCTCTTTCTGTGCCTTTTAAATGAATTAAAATATAGAATTATATTTTGCATGTGCATTCATTACCGTACACATTATATTGTTTCTTACATATATTAAGTTGCTATGAATGAAATAAGAAACTTTGCCCCCGCTTTTCCTCTTGCAGTTCCATTTAGAGCTACTGTGCCCTCTTCCACCTCTATGCCTGTATACAGCCTCTGTACACAGTAGGCACCAATTAGCCTTTCCTGTCCCTTCAGCATCATACAGGTGGGAATAGGTAGAGAGGTGCCTGCCAGCTCCCAAGCTGGATCTACTCTTTCTTTCCTTTTTTTTTTTTTTTTCTTCAAAGGAAAAAAGCAAGGACTACTTGGGGAAATGATAAATGCTAATTCCTACCTTTTCCTCACTGCATATCCAACCGTCTTCACCTGGGAAGCAGAGACAGAGACCGACCACACTTAACGTGTCCTGTGGCACTGCCAGCAGCTCTTTCACGGCTACTTCTCTGGTCTCACTGCTTCCAACTCTCGCCTCCCTTCCCCCACCCCTATGATGGACATCAGCACCTGCCCACCCGCCTCCCCTTCATCCAGGTGCTCAACCATAGACCACAAAGTCCTCGGACTGTGAGGAGGTGACCCACTCCTAAACTCCGGCCTATGGAAATTTATTTTCTGTTAAGTGAATGGTTCGGAAGTGGGCAGGTGATGCCACACAGAGATTTCCTGGAGGTTGCTGAGAAAGTTCTTCCTCATTCTTTGGAAATGCTTCTATAATCTCTCCACACCACTGGCCAGGAAGTACCAAGTGGGTAGTGCTGCGTGTTCTGGGCAGCGCTCCGAGACCACCTAGACATCTAGACTCAGAGTGAAGTTCTGCAAAACTAGGGGACAGAGCCTGAGTCCTTGACCACATCACAGAGCTTGATTCAGGACTGAAACATTTGGCATTGCCTATGGAGGTCAGGTTTAAAAGGCCAGTCAAGGTTTCCTTGAGGCTGAAGGGAGACAAGATGGCTTGACAAGCCTCAGCACCCATAGCTCAGTGGTTAGAGTTTGGGCCACATGCACTGAGATTGGAGGTTTGAAACCAGCCTGAGCCTGCTAAACAACAATGACAATTACAACAACAACAAAAATAGCTAGGCATTGTGGCAGGCGCCTGTAGCCCCAGCTACTTGGGAGGCCGAGGCAAGAGAATCACTTAAGCCCAAAAGTTGGAGGTTGCTGTGAGCTGTGACGCCACGGCACTCTACCGAGGGCGACAAAGTGAGACTTTGTCTCAAAAAAAAAAAAAAAAAGGCTTGACCAGACATAGCAGCCACCAGATCATCTCAGAAAGAGATCTAGATGAAAAAGGAAATAATAAACAACCATAGATCAGGTGTAATTTCAGGGGAAAAGTGCCAGGACCCATTAAGAGATTCCACAATAAAAAGAAGAGATCAGGAAGGAACAAGATACCAGCAGAGGACAACCCCTGAGAGGAGGAGCCCAGTGAGAAGGGCCAAGCTCCCAGCCCCCTAGGGCACTTCTCACCCCACAGACCTGAGGTGGGACCAAATTGCTTCTCCATCCTCCACGTGCCTCTGTCCTCCTCGGGAAGCCTCTGCTCCCCACCAATGTGCTCACTTCCTCACCAATGTTTCCCAACTCGGGCCCCGACTGCAGGGTCCACAGTGGTCCGGTGTATCCAGGTGACCTGCATGACTCCAGAGCCCCTACGGATGCCCTCCTGACCAGTGTGCTCGCACTCCTCCATACAGACTCTTCTCTGCCCCTGCTCTGCCCTTTCCCCACATGTAGCTGCTGAAAGAGACAATTGAGCCACAACTCAGAGGTTTCCACGGAGTGTGGCACTCAGGCCTGTTCTCCTGGGGTCCTGCCGTGGACAGGGGAGTGTTCAGACAGTGAGCTCTCTACTCACCAGCCTGCCATGGTGCTGTGTGCCTGGCGGCTGCATCAGAGCTGGACATGCCCCAAGGGAAGGGGACATCACTCCTGCTCAGGCACCTTCTCCCTGGTATGGTCAGGGATTGAGCTCCCTGGTCCAGGGAGGCAGTGGGCCCACACGGGCAGATCGAAGGAAGAGTACAGTGTGGGTGCTGGCTATGACGTGCTCGCAGCCATTTTCCCATGGGAGGGCTGCTCTCTCAGCTCAGACTGGGATTCTGTGTGAGGAACCTCCCAGCCCATACCACAGTCACAGGGGAGCTTGGCTGGCTCAGGGTCCAGCCAGCCAGTGGTTGCTGGGGGGAGACAATGGGGCAGCGGCTAGAGAGAAGACAGTAGCCCACTGTGGACACACCAACCTCCACAGACTTTCTAATTCAATGGGACCATATCAGCCCTTCCTTGGCTGGGCTCTGCCCAGAAACCAGACCAAAACAGCTTATTTGCCAGGGGATCCTAGGGGCAGGCTGCCCCAACCCAGTCCTGCCCAACCACACTCCAGCCCCTGCTGCAGCAGAGATTAAGGGTTCACCTGGATGCTCCAGGGACCCATCCACCCCCTGGGCATTCAAGTGCTTCTCTTGAGGGACCAGAGCTTGTCCAGGACCCAGAACATCACTTCAGCTTTCGGTAGGTTCCACCTGCTGACAGGTTGAATGCCCTTTACACCACCTACTGATTCAGTCTTACAGGGTATGGGTGAGTCTGAGGAGTGGCTGTTTGGAGGAACACCTCCCCCTGGCCAAAGAAAAACTTTGCTCCTGGATAAAGGCAGAAAGAACTCAGTTGGGTTATAAATGTCTACACACAATAATGAAGAAAATGCCATGAAAGCTATGTCAACCAGTTCAATGAAGATATTTCGAATTGTATATAAAACCAGCACATTGTACCCCATGATTGCATTTATGTACACAGCCATTATTTAATTAAAAAAATAGTAATAACTCAGCTGGGTGCCTTAGAATACATCATGTAGGCTCCTCATCTGTGAACAGCTCTGCTGGTCTGGAGAGCCAGTCCTGACCCTCCTGCCAGCAGCTTCCCCTAGTAGGTGGAAAGCAAGCTCTGAGCCCTGCTGAAGCTGTACAGGTCCTTTAAGGCTCACACAACCTCACCACAAACTGCCTGCTCCCCTCACCTCAGTGGAGGGGATCAAGAACCCTCTGGGAGCTAAGGGGCTCCTCCTAAAGCTTGGTGTACTCAAGGACTCCACCTGGGGGGCCTACCCCTGGCCCTGGACACAAAATAACATCTCAGCAGCTGGCCCATTCACAAAACATCAATCAATAACTGGGGAAACAATGGCATAGCCCTTTAAAGCGTCTTCCAACTCAAGCAAATGGTGTGGCTGATTCACAAGTATCACCTGTCACCACTGAGAATAAGCTGGGGGGCCTTGCTGCAAAGAAAAAACTAAACAAGCAATCATAGCTCTGGTGTAATTTCAGGGGAAAAGAGCCAGGATCCATAAGAGATTCCAAAAGAAAAAGTTACAGGAGAGAAATTACAGAGTTTGAGGTTGCTCTGAGCTATGATGCCACAGCACTCTACTGAGGGCCATAAAGTGAGACTCGGTCTCAAAAAAAAAAGGAAATAAATATGGGACTGTATAAATTGCTCAGGAAGAGGTAAAGACTGAAGTCAGAGGTATCACAAGAGGTCCATTAAACCTGCTAGAGCAACCCAATGGCGGCTCAGGACCAGTACTCTGCTGTCTAACACCATCAGGAACTGATCTTTGAGCTCTCTCAGACAGGGTCATAAGCCACCCTTAACACCCTTATTTCTCAATTGAGAGCTCAAATGAGAAGAAACCAGCAAAAGAGCTCTCAGATTGCAAAAACTCAAAGTGAAAGGTCCCCTAAAGAAAATAATAACTCCTTACCAGTGGATACCAACCTAAATGAAAAGATTAAAATGACAGATGAATTTCAAACATGGTGTAGGTGAGCTCATTGAAGTACAAGAAGAAACAGAAACCCAACACAAAAAAGGCACAGAGAAAATGCAGGAGATGAACAACAACAACCAAAAAATCTCCAAAGAAATAGAAGTATTAAAGAAAAACCACACAGAACTTTTAGAAATGAAAAACTCACTCAAGGAATTACAGAGCACAGTGGAAAGCCTTAAGATTAGGCTGGGTCTGGCAGAAAACAATCTCTGACATTAAAGATGATACCTTGCACAACGCAGAGTCAGTCAAAGAGAAAGAATGCAGGTGTAAGGAATGAACAGAACATATAAGAAATGTGGGACTGTTGGCTCTGCGCCTGTGGCTCAACGGGCTAAGGCGCCAGCCACATACACCTGAGCTGGCTGGTTCGAATCCAGCCCGGGCCCGCCAAACAACAATGACGGCTGCAACCAAAAAATGGCCGGGCATTGTGGCGGGCACCTGTAGTCCCAGCTACTTGGGAGGCGGAGGCAGGAGACTCGCTTGAGCCCAGGAATTGGAGGTTGCTGT